>BQNB010000390.1:139780-177453 GCA_026074375.1 Tanacetum coccineum | reverse complement strand
GTCACATTCCATTTGTACTTATTGGCATTGGGTATTAATATAATTTATCGGGGTATTGTCCCTTTTACCCAAAAAAAAAATTCAAAGGAAGACTTAACCAAAGTACTAGAACTAACAAATGAAAGCCTCACATGTTTACCAAGCTGACAAGCATGACTAAGAACGCACGGTTTCTCTTTATTACACAATATTGAATTACTAGAAAGAAGACGACATAAAACTTCACTTCTTGGATGTCCAAGGCGTTGGTTCCACGTATACTGCCTGGTGAGAAAAATCATGACGAATAGTAGAAGGCTTTATGATCAGATACAGATCTCCAGTGCTATCACAGTGGAGTAGAACCTGACGGGTCGTGAAATCCTTAATGAAAAAACCAGAAGCGTCAAATTCAACGGTACAACTATTATCATGAACAAACTAACATATATAAATTAAATATTTACAATATTAAGAGTAATAAGAATGTTATTTAAATGAAGGGATAGATGAGGTGTATGCAAATTACTATGGCCAGAGTTGGAACGGGTATGGAATAACCGTCACCAACCGAGATAGGTGGATAAATGTCCATATTAAAAACATTAAAAGACTATAACAGAATCTTTAAGGTGAGAGCTCGCACTTGTGTCAATATTCCAATTACTGTAGTATGATCCTGAAGCGCCATAGCACTAAACGCATTTGGAAAATGAGTCTCATGTCCTAGAGCACTATTGAAATTAGACTCTCCAATAGTTTATTCACGAACTAAGACGTGACCTGTGTGAGCCTGACCCTTGTGAGATGGCTGTTGGGCCGGATTAACTTGGGTTGTACCATATGTGTTCACCTGTGGGCTGACATTGGGTTGTGGAGATGTGATGGTGTGTTGATGAGATACGAAATAGGGTGGGTTGGTCCAGTAGACCCAAGCCCAAGCCCGATTTATGGGGTTAGGGTATCGAGGGTTTTCACCATTATAAATTGTAGAACAATAATACTTAAGAACTACGTGTTTATTTAATGTCTAACATGGTATCAGAGACCAAACCCTAAAACTCCTAAAAAATTCTCCAGATCAACTTTAACCCTAATTTTTAGATTAGTTCGACAGATCCATATCAACTGTCTGGGGTGGACTCTTTTCCACTTTTGATTGTACTATGGTTTATAATCATGAGAAAGAAGATCCATGAAACTCGTTTATCACGGGTGTGTGTGACGGGGAGTTCTTGAGTTTGAGACAGGGTACATGGCATGTTGTTAAGTCTGTTGTTTTGGCGGTGTTTTGTTGAAGTTGATTGAAGGTGCTGGAATAATGTTGAATAAGTTTATGACTGCTCAACAACAACTTGTGATTAAGTTTGAAGATGATCCACGGGTGAATCAAGCGGGGTTTTAGAATAGTGCATTTGAGATGGCCAATGAGGGTCCGGGTTTGTCTGTCTGGTTTGGTGGGTTGTTTGGTAAGAGGAAAGAGGAAGTCATGGTAAAAACTGAGGTGTTGGAGAGCTTTGATTCGCTATTGGGGTAATTAACAATCATTGACTAAGGGTTGTTTGGATTTTTGATTATTTACTAGTTTTATTATTATGAGTTACAGTGGTTTTATTATTTAGATTTTTAATTGTTTACTTTTTGTTACCATTCGACTAAAGTCGATCGTTAGTGACTGTTTCGTTATAGTCGACTAAATTCGATCGTTCATGACTATTTTGTTACCTGTCGACTATAACACAAGTCGATCGTTGGTTAAGTATTTCTCAAGTGTTTCTGTTTTCTTTTTTGTATGATTATATTTAGGGGTTGGTTATTAGTCTCAGTTTTGTTTGTCAAATAATGAGGATTATCGGTATCTGCTTGTTGTCGCATGTCTTCATCAACAAGTTATGCTTTTATTATGTTAATGTTTTTTTTTTCTTTTCTAGATTACTACTCTAGTTCGAGCTTTTGTGATTTTGCCGCTCTGACTGCGGGGAGTATTAGAGGATAAATATGCCCAATCCCGGTTTGTGAGTTTAGGGTATCTAGGGTTTTCACCATTATAAATTATGGATCAATAATACATAACACCTATGGGTTTTTTCAATGTCTAACAATGACATCCTTTTATTTTCAGCGGCATTTATAGCAGCTTTATAGTTTACACTTGAAGGTTTAGTCGTACCCTGGCCGGTAGATGTTTGGGAGAGTTGGTTTTCATACACATACATAAATGTATGTATAGCACTATGGATTGAATAATTAGGTTTTGTAGATGCAATTAAAGGCTAAAAGGCTACTATTATAGAAACATGATTTTTCAAGTTTCTCTCACAACAATTAAACTTTTAACAAACATCCTTTTATGATCTTTTTACTATTTTTTTAATAGTTATACTAATTAGGTGTTATTTTTTTTATAGTATTGTGGAAAGAGAATTTGAAGCTAGAAAAAATATTGGTGATTTGGATTTTAAAAAAAAACTGAAGGCGGCGAAACAAAGTCTGAAATTCTTGAGGATCTTTTTCTAAAATTCAAGGTTTCATGTGTAAAAGCCCCCATATGTTTAGGGTTAGATTTCTGAGGTTATGCAATGTACGTCAAACAATGTTTGTGTGCTTGCTTATAAAACATGAAGCACCATAGTGCGACCCACTATGCAAAATGTAGTGCAAATGCTTATGGGTGAGGCGGATGTGCCTGTAGTACCAAAGGTTAAACCATTGTTAAGTTTTCATACTATACATTTGTTATTGACTTTAAAAGATAGTGTGTCTGATCTCAATGGTCAATTATCATTTTAACCTATTTATGAGAAGATAGTTTCAATGGTGGTGCATTGCACTTAGTTTGATACATATGGATTGACCCAATCTAGTTGATCTAGATTACGTTATGAAAGCAATACATTCATTGTATACTTTACAATTAAGATGATTTGCTGATTCATAGTGTAATAAGTGATGAAAAGAACAAGGACTTAAAAAGAGGTATGGCAAGGTGTGAAGAGAAGGTAGGTTGAAGCAATAATATATCTGAACTACTCAGTTGTAAAATGTTGGTACAACATTGACTAGGATCTCCTTTATCTTTTCACGATGACAAATAAACGTTCGCAAAACGTAAAATCACAAACGGTAGCTAAAATCCGCAAAACTGGATTTCACTGTCCGAATCGCTGGGCACGCGTCAGTGCGTGGCCAGCACGCCACACGCAAAATCCGTTTTGCGAATTTATCAATTGTCGGCTTTCCTCTTACCCGACACATGTGGAGACTTTAACAAAGATATGTACATGATATTTGAGCATTTGGGAACACTCCAAATGAAGTTTAGACTTAAAGAGGAGCAAAAACGAATCCTCCTATTTTTTTATAAAATGCTAATTCAAATCTTTTATCAAACGCCTCTAGCCAAGGCTGAAACCTCTTTCTAAACCTAGTATGATCATGTTTCCAACATACCAACAAGAAAAAATATTCATTTGACCTTAATCCAAATTTACGATGATTTTAATCATGTAACGGGCATTACTCCCGCATTGGTCAAACCAAGTCAAAGGTCACTTTGCGTGAATGCATCCTTTCCCATCATGGGATATACTTTACTTATGATGCAAATCACTTATCTTATTTTCATTAAAACGATTAATGATCAAATCCATTGTTGCTCGGATTTACAATTGATCCTAATCATGTAACAGGTTTGACTCCCTTATTGGTCAAACTAATTCAAAGGTCACTTTACGTAAATGCATCCTTTCGTGTTATGGGATATGCTTTTACTTAAGATGCAAAGCAAATAGCTTGTTTTCATCAAGATGATTAGTGATCAAATCCATTATTTATTATCATGGATTAAAGTCTAAATGAGTAATTAAGTTTGTAGTATTTGAAAGTTAATTATACTTTGACTTTTCTTACTTCCTTACCGATAAATCTTTTCACAAAATCACATGTATTCCTCACATGTACAAGTCCACACTTCTTCTATATAATCTTACAACCCACTCTTCCTAATCACTTATTTACCTTCTTACCCAACAAGTGATTTAATCTCTTCTACTCACACTTCAAACACCTTCTCCCATAATCACATATGCCCACTCTTTTCTCTCTAATTGGCTATGTGTTTATTAACCCAAATCAATCCTTTGATTTCATCCTAAACACCATCATCTTCTTACTTATCTTCCTAAACACTCTTCAAGCATAAACACCCTCCTTCACATAAACCTTTACCAAATAATCCTCAAACCTTATCCTTTATATGCCAACTCATATTCCCTTACACAATGTACTATCCTTGTACTTGTACTTCTTGCTCCCTACATTCCTAACCAAGATATTCCATATCTTTTCAAAACATTCTCCACCACATATCCACTATTTACCTTCTTCTCTATAGCATTCAAATTACTCACACTCACACATATTCTCATCTAAACTCTTAATCAAGCCATGTCATCAATCCAAGTTCACATACTCTTCCTTTCTCAACCCTTGCATTGAATCACAAACTAACAAAACAAACACAACAAACACACTTTCACTTTTACCCTTGATCAAACCACCTCATTAATCTAAACTCCCTCATTCTCTTCTCAACCATTGGATTGATCTCTCATCTCAAACAAACACAACTTCTCAAACAAACATTCACTTCTCACTCACACAACAAACATAACCTTCTTTCTACCCTTGATCTTGCTACTTAATCAAGTATCCTCTTTACATCTTCACCCTCCGTTTCAAACAAGATCAAAAGGCTCCTTTCTATCACATCATATCACATCATGACAACTCATACACAACCCATTCATCCTTATCCAACATGTGTGTAAATGCCCTTCCGATAATTCTTTTCTCTCTTTACTTTATCGGATAAGCAAAATGCTTTTAATACTTCACAAACGTTTTATCAAATGCCTATTTGAGTTGGTTGATCTTGAGAATAAGAATGATTAAATGGTATAGCGTGAAGTACAATTAGGGGGTTTAACAAGTGCAGGTATTTAAAACACCAAAGTCCTGAAGAAAAACAAACTCTTGAATTGTTTTTTTATCAATTTAGGACTTTGGCCTATAAATACCCACCCTTAGCCCTTGTATACCTCACCTCTAGCAAACATTCTTTCCTCTCTTTTATCTTCTCTAATCGTCTAAGTCTAGCATCAAGTGTTCTAAACTTCTCATCTATCATTCTATTAAAGTGAACACATCTCCGCAAGAGAGCCACACAAGTACCTAATCCATACTTGTGCTTTTTGACGAGGGTATTCTTTCTCATACCCTTTCTACTAGAATCGAGTCTCTAGGCTAGGTTAGGACTTGGTTCAACTATCTTTTATTCAAACTATCAAGTTGTAAGGGAAGTATTGTATCCGTGGGATCAAGCCTAGATTATTGGGGATTTAGTTGGGGTTTTAGAAAGCTTCTAAGGAGAAGGCTTTTAGAGTTATAGGATAAGTCAAATCAAGGGTTCCTAGGGGTGGATTCTGAGGGCGGAATACCGTAGGTAGTAACTCTTCTGTGTGAGCGTCGAGCTTTATTGAAAGTCGATGGAGTTAAATTGTAATACGGTTTGTAGTCCACCATAAGGATTATACTAGGAATAATATCAGTGTCGTGGATTCACAACTAGACGTACGGAAGGACTAAACCCCCTTCCCGAACTAGTATATATCATGGTGTTTCTTCTTCTCTCTTCTTCTCTCTCTATCTACTTATTGTTCTCATTGCAAAGTAGATTAGTACACCACTTGGATCTTTCAATACCTAAAGTTTTATAAACTTCAAAGAAGTCAAGAAAACCGTATTCACCCCCCCTCATCTACAGTTCTACAATTGGTATCAGAGCAACTTACTCAAGTTTTCAAGCGTTAAAACCTTCTCGAGAAGTCGTTTTAAGTTGAAAACTTCTTTTTCAAAAATTCAAAATCCTAACTCTGATTTTTGAAAAAGTTTAGTAAAGATCCATGGCTCAAGAGAACTATGTTGAGGGGTGTTCTATGCAAAGACTACCTTTGCTAGAACCAAATGGGTTTTGTTTTTGGAAAGCCCACTTTGAGACTTACGTAAAGTCCAAAGATATTGACTTTTGGTAAGTCATCTAAAACGACGATTTTTACTTCGAAGTTGAATACAAAGAAACAAAGTTAATGAAGGAAACGTCGTACAAGCTTCTCAAGGATGAACAAAAGAAGTAACTTGGAAAGGACAATGAAGCCAAGATGACTCTTTACAATGCCCTACCGCGTAAAGAGTATAAATGAGTTTTTATGTGTAAAACCATCAAGGAGGTTTGGCATAGACTCATCATCACTTACCAAGGCAATTCACAAGTTAAGAATTGTAAGATTGACCTTCTTACTTAAGAATATGAGAAGTTCTCAATCTCCAATGAAGAAACTATTGATAGCGGGTTCACAGGGTTCAATGCTATCATGACTAGTCTCAAATCTCTAGATCTTGACTATTCTAGCAAGAATCATGTTAGAAAGTTTCTTCGTGATCTTCCTTTGAAATGGAGAGCTAAGGTGATGGCTATTAAAGAAACCAAAGATCTAGCTATACTTCCTTTTGACGAGCTAATTGGATGTTTATGAAATGGTCTTAGATAATGATGACGTGGGATCTAAGATCATCAAGGAAAAGGTGAAGTCATTAGCACTTAAAGCTAAAGTTACTAGGGAACAAACTAGTGACGATAGTGATAGTCAAGATGGAAGTGATAAAGATGAAGAAATCAACCTAATAGCTAAAAACTTTAGAAGACTGTCTTGAAAAGGTGTCAAGGTACATGACAAGTTCGACATATGCAAAGAAAAGACTAAAAGTGGTGAGAGCTCAAGACGTGAACACGAGTGCTATAATTGCGGTAACAAGAATCACATCGCTGATAAATGTCCAAAGCCTAACAACAAAGCACTTGTCGAAGCAACTTGGAGTGATAGTGAAGATGATGATGAACTCTAAAATGATGCAACATATCTCATGGCAATTGACTCTCAAGAGGTAAAACATAATCTTTCTATTTCTAATAATGATTCAAATTTTATCAAATTGCATAAGGAAAATGAGGAACTACTAAAGTTTAGCAAAGACTTTTCTAAAAAATATGAAAAACTTTTACAAGAAAAACTTGCACTAGAAAAGGAACATTCAAAGCTCTTTTGCAAAATCATTAAACTCGAATTAGAAGCAAAGAAACTTGCAAGCAATAAATAGGTGATTGAACCTTGTCAAAAGTGTGTTGAAATCACACAAAAGGTTGACTCTTTAAAGAGCAATGTTTCCAAGCTTCAAGACGAAACATTAAATCTTTCAAAATTCAAAAAGAGTAGTATTGTTTTAGATGACATGTTAAGTCATCAAAAGTTGTCCTAAGATAAGGAAGGTCTTGGATTTTATAAATATGGTAAAACCACTTATGTGACTCTAAAGAAACCAATAGTGTTTTGTAAAAGAAAGTCAAAATGAAAATGTCTCAAAAAGCTTTGTTAAACCTATAGTTCCTCAAGCTCACTTTACAAACACTTGAGGACCACAAGCACCCATTACATAATAGACTTGGATACAGACAACCTTGAGTTCACCCTATACCTCTTTTACCCACACCACATATGAGACCTTCAAACTCATACGCTTAAAGACCTTCTTTTTAAAACAATCACTCTTTAGAAAGAAGAAGCTCTTATAAAAACCAAAGGTCTTTGCATCATCAACCTAGTACTTTCCAAAGGAGAGAAAACTCCTACCCAAATCTAAGGCTAAAAACACCCTGGAGCGTTGGACCAAACTTTCAAAACCTCCATGACTTTCAAAATAATCCTTGGTTCTCGTTCTTGAGGCACGACCTACATAAACTATGTGCTTTACTTCAAGACCTAGGAATGTTTGTCTTGGGAACTTTGTTTGCTAACCACAACGGACCCAAAAGAAAGTGGGTACCAGAATCTTGAGTTACATTGTTAATTTTAGGTACGGCATGAGCATGATTTTCTAAAGGATCATCGTATTACAGATAATGGTTGCACAAATCACAACAATGTATACGGAAGACCACTCCATTCATATCCCTTGAATCAAGATAAGCATATCATTACTAAAATCAAGGTCTTCAATCTAGGTAACATCCTTCCTACTTCTAAAAAATGAATTATGTCTTGCATCTATGGTAGATAACTCAACCCTGTGGCATAGAAGACTAGGACATGATAATATGCGATCAATTCAAAACATAGGCTCGAAGGAACTCATAAGAAAACTACCAAAATAAAAATTTGATAATCATTTTTGTGATGCATGTAAAATAGGTAAACAAGTCCATGCAAGTCATAAGCTTATAAACATGATTTCAACTACTAGAGTCTTAGAACTTTTACATATGGATTTGTTTGGTCCCTCATCCATTCAAAGCTACGAGCGTAATTTTTATACTTTGGTAATAGTAGACGATTACTCAAGATATACATGGACACTATTTCTAAAAATGAAAAACAAAGCTTTTGATAAATTTAAGACATTAGGTAAAAGTCTACAAAACCTACTTGGCCATTCAATTCTCTTAATCTAAACAGATAATGGTAGAGAGTTTGATAATGAATTTCAATTTGGAGTCTTTTGTGACAAACATGGAATTTCTCACAACTTCTCGGCACCTCGCACTCCTCAATCTAATGGGGTTATTGAAAGGAAGAACCGAAATTTGCAAGAAATGAGTCATTCAATGTTAAATGAACAATTTATCTTACAAAGATTTTGGTGTCATGCCGTAAAAACCGCACATACATACTTAATAGGGTTTTGATTAGGAAAACTATTAATAAAACACCATATGAGATACTTAGAGGTAGGAGGCCTTCCCTAGAATACTTTAGATTTTTTAGATGCAGATGCATTATATCCAAATCATTAGAAAACCCTACTTTAAATGACTCAATTTCCTACAACGGCCTCTTTTTAGGATACTCACAAAACTCTAAGGCATACATGGTACTAGATAAAGAGACTTAAAAATTGATGTATCACTTAATGTCACATTTGATGAAAGCCTACCCAAATCTAGGACATCACCTTTGGTAGATGATGGCATGATTGAAGAACAAGTCGTTCAGAATCACGATAGAACCTAAAATCCAAATTGTGATTTAGAGGAAGTCATACCTAGGGTAGAAAACATTAGAAAATTAGAGACCATCCCATAGATCAATAATAGGATAATTAGATGAAAGGAATCTTAGGTCACATGCCCTGGATAGAAGTAAATTCTTTGCATTTGTTTCAACCATAGAACCAAAAAACATTAAAAAAGCCATTAAGGATAAAAGTTGGATAATGGCTATGTAAGAGGAACTTGATCAATTTATACATAACGATGTTTGAGATCTTATTCCTTGTCCGGTAGGTCACACCATAATAGGAACCAAATAGGTATTTAGAAATAAGTTAGATGAAAATAGTGTAGTGTGCAGGAATAAGGCTAGATTAGTAGCACAAGGCTATAATCAACAAGAAAGAATTGATTACAATGAAACCTATGCCCCAGTTGCTAGATTAGAGTCAATTAGAAATTTACTTGCATATGCATGTTGTTATATGTTCAAACTTTTTCAAATGGATGTAGAAAGTGCTTTTCTAAATGGAGTCATCATCGAGGAAGTGTATGTTGCACAACCTCCCGGTTTTATTGATTTTCAAAAACCTAATCACGTTTATAAGCTTAAAAACGCATTGTATGGACTTTTTAAACAAGCTCCTAAAGCTTGGTAGAATAGATTACAATCTTTTCTTATAAATAACGAATACAAAATGGGAATATTAGACAACACCTTATTCACTAAAATAAAGGAATCACATCTCATCATTATCAAAATTTATGTTGATGATATTATCTTTGGGTCTACTTGTCAAACGCTTTGCGATGAATTTTCTAAATTGATGCATGATGAATTTGAAATGAGCATGATGGGTGAGCTTAGCTTCTTTTTAGGATTACAAATTAAACAAATGAATGATGGAATTTTTTACCTAATCAAAATACATTGGAGAGACGCTTAAGAAATGTGGGTTGGCAAATTCTAAAACTACCAAAACACCAATATCTAGGAAAAGAGTCCTCACTTTGGATAAAGATAGTGAATCCAATAATAGCAGTAAGTATAGAGGAATGATAGGTAGTTTGCTTTATCTCACCGCTAGTAGGCCTGATATAATGTTTAGTGTTTGCCTTTGCGCTAGATTCCAAGAAGATCCTAAGGTATCTCATTTAGAAGCGGTTAAGAGAATATTTGGGTATGTTAAGAGAACACAACAATTAGGTCTTTGGTATCCTAAGGATATGGGAGTAAATGTATTGGTATATGCCCATTCGGATCATGCGGGTGATGTAGTTGATAAAAAATCACAAGTGGAATTTGCACATTTATGGGATCTTGCTTAACATCATGATTTTCAAAGAAGCAAACATCACTTGCTAAATCCATAACCGAATCTGATTGTGTGGCGGCCAGAAGGGCTTGTCAATAAGCGTTATGGATGAAGCAAGCATTTGTGGACTATAACATCATGTTAGATTCCAATATTATGTGATCATAAATGTGATATCAATCTAACCTTGTTGAAGTATTAACGACAACCGCATCAAGTTTTTGGTGCCGCTGCCAGGGAATAGTTAGGTTTCGACCATTGTTTAACTTAGGTCTACTTGCTTGAATCTTTTCAAGTAAGATTTTATTTTAATATATAGCTTTTCTTGTAGTCTATCTCTTCTTTGTGTGTTTGTTTGAAATTTTCATTAACTATACCACTCTTCATTATGGAGAATGCGATTCCATCTAGTTCCACCCCTAATAGTGAGTTTCTTGATCCTAAGAAAAAATTGGAAATTGAGGTCCATGGCTTGGGGTAGTAAAGATGTTGTACTATTAGTCAAGTTCGGAGGATGTAGATTACTTTGTTCTTTCCCCACCCTTAGGTTAGAATTTAGGCCATACTCCGATTTGGCTCCTAGATAATCCTTCAACCACGATAAGTAAAGGCCTAAAATAAATTTAAGACCGGGTAAAAAAAAAAAAAAACTAAAAATAAAAAACTTGAATAATGTAAAGTTTTCTTGCATGATTGGTCACTTTGAGAAAAAAAAAGCTTATTTAGATATGGAATCACCGATCAATGTAATGTCTAGGCTTCATTATAATTAGATCATGAGTAATAGTTCAGAACCAAGAAGGAAACCGTCAAACCCTAAGAAAAATTTGAAATTTTGTGAGGAGAATTAGGGGGTTAAAAGTTTTCATTGGGAACATCACTTACGAATGCGACTTCATGGGCTTGAGGACACCACTAGTGTCATAGATCATGACCTAGGTTTAGTTATATTCGGAAAACCATTCGTGGAAGCAACCAGGCTCGTATACGATAGGAAGGAAGGAACAATCGTGTTTGAAAAAGATAAGGAAAAGATCGTGTTTAAAATGCCTCACAAGATGGAAATGTTCAAACACATAGATTTTACGGACATAAAAACCGATCGCATACCTCCTTTTGTCATAGAAAGTGACGATGATAGCAGTGAAAAAACCCACTACTCTGATAGCTTAGATTTGGGACCCAAATACAAGCATGATGAAAATGTATGCAGAGCCATCCAGAGCTTAATAGCCATGAAGGCCAAAAGAAACAAATGAGAAGTCACGTAAGAACGTGTGACTTCAAGTCTAGCTACAAGATTCATAAATAAAGAAAAACGCTTCTTGGGAGGCAACCCAAAATTTTAATTTTCCCGCATTTAGGAGTGTCTTGTGTTTTAATTCTTCTCGTTTATTCTTTTATGTTTGAACCAATTTTGGTTTTATTAAAAAAAAAATTTTTTTCATGCTTTGCTTTGTTTTTAACTTCGTCTTATTGATAATCAAAGGTTTTTGCAATAAGTGTAAGGCAAATATCTGGTTTATAAGAACCAATTCAAACATATTAAATAAATTGTTTTAGATTAATTCGCTTAGTCTGTTCGAAAGTTCATATGATTGTATTGACTAATCTCAGGTTTTCTTGCCTAGTAATTCCATATAGGAAAATAACTTTTATAATCGGGCTCGTGTGCAGTGTAGTTTTTCAAAGAAAATGTTGGGAATTTAACATTCAGGTTAGTACTGCCAAGCCAACAGTTAGTACTGTTATGAAGAAAAATAGTTAGTACTGCTAGAGTAAGTTAGTACTGTCAGTACTAACTTAAGACTGTTGAAGGACTTAAGACTGCTGGTTATAAAGTTACTACTGCTGGTTAAGATACTGTGTGGTGGAAAAAGTTAATGCTTGTTAGGCATAACTTATTGTTAATTGACTAAAGTTACAAGATGATTAGTCAAACAGAAGGACTGAGTAATGATGATTGAAGAGATTAATGCTGATTGAGAATTTGACTAAATACTTAGGAATGTATTAAATATTTAGTCATTGTATTTAATACATTTGACTAAATACTTAGGAAAATATTAAATACTTAGTCATTATATTTAATATATTTGACTAAATATTTAGGAAAGTATTGTAAGCCCATTAGGACTCCTTAGTGTATAAAAAGAGATCCTAGGGCATCTAGTTTATAATCTCATTCATCTCATTATCATACACATACCTACACAACATCTCATTATAATAGCTTCAAGGTTGTAAACCCTAGTACTACACAGAGTACTCGTATTATTAATCTTGATAATATTGGAGGTTTTTGGCTATATCATTGTTCATATATAATCATTGTTACATTAGTTTTCTTTAGAATATTAAAGGGTATATTCCGCATACTCATTAGTATACACACAAAGTTTCTGCCATTGTTATTTTGGATCAACAAGTGGTATCAGAGCTTGTGTTCTGAAACTTTGATCTAGAAGAAACTAACAAGAAGAATCATTTACTCACAAGGAAGAGATGGCTCCTATGGCTTCTTCAGACTCTGAGGTAAAAACTTGTTCAAAAACCTGTCTGAAAAACTATGAATCTCTTAAGAAACAATATGATGATCTGCTTGCTAAACAACTTCAAACTAAATTTGAGTCAGCTACTTATAAAAGAGGACTAGATACTGTTGAAGCACAACTTAGTTCTTATATAGGAAAAAATGAGGTTCTTTTTAGTGAAGAACAGTGTTTGTCCTTAAAAGAGTTTGAATTCAAACAATATGAAATTAATAAACTTAAAGCAGAGTTTGAAAAAACTTAAGTAAGAAAAGGATGTCATTGATTTTAAAATTGAGAAATTTGATAAGGCCTCAAAAGACTTAGATCAGTTGTTAGGAAGTCAGATAACTGACAAGAGTAAAAAGGGTTTTGGATATAGTGCAGTTTCCTCCACCTCATCCTGCTTAAATCTATTATAGACCTAATATGCATTGATCTGGTATTATTCTGGGTCTCTTGAGGAGTTTCTAAACAACCTTAATTTGAAAGTTCTTATGGATAAGGGCCTTAAAAAGTGTTTGTGAAATTCTTCAATGGAAACTAAGAAGAATTCGGAATGCTCCTTGAGCTGATAGTATGGGTTTATGATAATGAGGATAAAGTTGTGTCTCCTGTTTTGGTAAGAAAAAAACCATTTTTCCTATATGCTGCAAAGTATATGAGTTTGTTAGACCTAAAACAACAAGAAAAAAATCAGTTAGGAAAACTGTTAGCATGCTGAGATGTACTGATCAAAGGGTTCTCCCAAGGGATAACCAAAGGAAACTAGAATAATCCTAAAGTCCCAACAGCTAGGAGGAAGTATTTCTGTGATGCAATAAAGCTTGCCTATGTCTGTGGAGATTTTGATCTTCTCAAAATATACATGTAACAAAAGAGACAACTATTGGTCAAAGGGAGTGAAAAAAACCAGTGTGGAACAAAGCAAGAAGGGTGTGTGAACCATCTCAAAATTCTCTAAGGAAATTTCTCAACACTATCCAATAAGACACCATGGTTTCCAAGAAAAAATCTTAACTAGGTCTGCGCCTAATTTCACTTTAATATGCCAGACAAATGTCATCTTATTGGTGGTTTTGTTGTTGGTTGTCTAGACTAAGTTAATACTGCTAGACCAAAGGCATTGGTTAATGCTGTTACGGTCGAATCAGGTTTAATGCTCAGGTTAAAAGCTTCAGAATGCTTGGTCTTGGATGCCAAAGAACAGAGTGTTAGATCATGTATCAAAAACAAAAAAAAAACAGTGGCATAGTTACTTTGAAAAACGATTGGATTACATTGATGCCACAAGGAAAGATTCAAATCTGTGTTGGTTTTGAGGTTCCCATAAGAAGATGTTTTAGAGGATCCTTCCAAACAGGGGTGGAAGCATTGCTCAAATTATAAAGATATTTGGTTCAGATGGAGTGTGCATGAAATATCCAGGGGAGGGCAAGAGTGCAAGCAAAGAAAAAGAGAAGAATCCAGAGAAGAGTGCAGGAGGATAAGGCAAAAATGATGTAAAGAAGAAAAGAAGAAGGTTTTATTCAAGAAACCTTTTTCAGAAGATTCTTCAATGAAGGCAGAAAGTGACTAGATAGATGAAGTGTTTGGAGAATCCTCTCGAGCAAGAAAAAAAAAAATGAAGGTTTAATTCAAGGAAAATTTGATGATTTAGAGGTAATAACAGTTAGGGAGGATGTTTGGAATTAAACCACTTCAGAGTTAGTAACTGCCAAAGCCTAAAGTTAGTAGCTGTTAGAATAAAATAGTTAGTACTGCTGAGTAAGTAAGTATTGTCAGTTACTATCTTAAGACTGTTTGAATGGATTAAGAATGCTGGTTATAAAGTTACTATGCTGGTTTCAAGATTATATCTGCTGTGTGAAAAAGTTATGTGTTAGTACAAGTTAATGATGTTAGGCATACTTAATGTAAATTGACTTAAAGTTAAGGATGAGTTAGTCAAAACAGAAGACTGAAAGTTAATGTGATTGAAGAGATAATGTGATTGAGAATTTGACAAAATACTTAGGGAAAGTATTAAATATTTAGTCATTTTATTTAATACATTTGACTAAATACTTAGGAAAGTATTAAATACTTAGTCATTATATTTAATATATTTGAATAAATATTTAGGAAAGTATTGTAAGTCCATTAGGACTCCTTAGTGTATAAAAGGAAATCCTAGGGCATCTAGTTTATAATCTGATTCATCTCATTATCATACATCGTTTACCCTACACAGCATCTCATTGTGATAGCTTCAAGGTTGTAAACCCTAGTACTACACAGAGTACTCGTATTATTAATCTTTATAATATTGGAGCTTTTTGGTTATATCATTGTTCATATATAATCATTGTTACATTAGTTTTCTTCAGAATATTAAAGGGTAGATTCCGTATACTCTTTAGTATACACACAAAGTTTGTACCATTGTTATTTTGGATTTATCCAAGGTAACATACTCTTTACAAGCTAAAGAATCGATATAGGTTTGGGATCAATAAAAATGAAAAGAGAATTTTCTCAGAGGCTGGAGACGGCGTCAGGATTTATCCTGACGGCGTCGTGAGCCCAGCTACAAGAAAATTCAAAAATTTTAAAGTATTTTTGAAAAATAGCTTGCACAACATTTTTAAATTTAAATCTTTTATAATCCATGCTTAAAACCTATGATTACATCATTACTCTAATCCTATCTTTACTGCTTTTATAGAGGATAACCCTAAACTCTCGTATGTATTATATTATATATATATATATATATCTATCCTGCCGATTTTATGTTTGGTGTAGTTGTCTTTGTCTTTGATTACAAGTTATATTTGATGAAAAGAAGCTTGGAAGTTCTTAGGAAGTTTCATTAGACGATTCTTGGAGGACGATTTAACCAGTTATCGCATGTTTCTTCTCCTTACTGAGCAAACCAGAGGAGTACTAGTTTTTTTTACTTGTTTTCTTTTCCCTTTATTCATTTTACGGGTACTTCTATAGAACATTAGGGACAATGTTCAACTTAAGTGTAGGGGGGAAATAAGCCTTAAAAACTATTCCTTTAATTTCCATTTGCTTTGTCCTTAAAATGATGGGTAATATATCGAAAACATAGCATAAAGGGTAATTTTAACCAAAATTTAAAAAAAAATTATGACACATAATGACAAAAATTGATTATTAATAGAGTATCATGGTAGGTTTGTAAGTGACTAGCATTAAAAACCCTCAAATTCAACCAAAAATGTGAGGTTTTCGCCTTTAGAATCTTTTAGGAATTCAGGTATCCAGTTTTGATAATCAAGATATTTATACCTTTAGCTTTTCGCGTAGGTTAAGGTTCGATTGCAGTTCATATGTGTACTTATTATGTCGTTTCGGATGTGTACGTATGGTCTTTGTCGCCTTTCTAGGCATTGGTATGGTATTAAATTATTATGAGTGTTCGTTAAACATATTATAATTCTTGAATGTGTTTTTTGTGATGCATCCTGAGACCGACTTAGTAAGTATTAGGATTTGCTTAATAAGAGGCTCTAGGATTATCGCATGTTTTAAACCTTGTATTTGTTATTATAGTCAAATACGTCTATGTAACTATCCCACACCTTGCCTTGTACTTAATTTTAGTGCAGGATACCTTAGTTCAACCATATGAGCTATCCTTTTCATGGTTCTAGTAATTTTCTAGTTAGCCGCGGACTATATATGAAGAGCATTTTTAACCCTTAAACCAATTGTTACACCTAAAATCGCCTTAGCCTACCATGTATGTACTTGCTTTTAGTATATTATTGTTTTAACCCAAGTTAATTATTAAGTACATGGTTCCTAAGTCCTTACAAAAACCAATCCACACGTACCAAACATCTATACACACTATCAATCCATTACTTTTGATCAAAAGGTGTATAACAAACAGCACCTTAGTTTGTTTCAAAACAAAAACTGATTCTTTTTCTCCACTTCAGTTCATAACAAAACTAAACAAGTCATATACCATTATCGATATACATAGACTTGAAACCCACTTTTGATTCATTTAACCAATACATCAGCTCTAAAATTTTCCACTTCGTATTACAAACACTCAACAACCTTATTTTCCCTTTCATTCATTCATTCCAACATCTTCATACCTATTTGAAGATTCAATTTAGATAAGGTGTTTTTTTGTTAAGAGTGTGGGTGGTATTGAGTTTGGTTTCTTGTCTTGATAATCACGGTCGTTTGGTTTAGTGAATCTGTGATTTAGTGAGGTGAGGTTTTGTGATTTATGGGTTTAAGGATTGAGATTTTTGTGATGTTTGGTTTGTTTTTGTCATGGGTGGGATTTGTTTGTGTGAACACATCAAATATATCTTTTGAGACATCATATAAATATGATTTTTGTTGTCTTCTATCTCGTGGGTTATCAGATCCTGGGTTAGGATGTTGTTTTTTGTGTGAGTGGTTGTTGGTTTGTGTGTGATATAAGTTTGTGAATTTTGTTTTGGATCTAGGTTTTGTATGAAGGTGAAAACAAAAATGGTAATGGGATTTGTGAATATAATTTTTTGTGTTGTGTTATCTTGGGATATAGTTTTGGTTATTTTGTTGTGACGTGGGTTGATGTTTTGGTTGTGAAATTTTATGATAGTGTTTTTGTTAATAATCTTATCTTTTTTGTCAGTTAAGATATTTTTTTGTGTGGTTGTTATGATAAAGTTGAAGAAGTAATTCTTCAGTTTCGTAACAGTGGGTGTTTTTAGCATTTTGTTAGTAATAGTGTACATCTTCCCCTCAAAAGTTGCAACATCAGTAGCAATTTTTGAAGATGCACTATTATGACATAGCTCAAATGCTATTAGTAATCTTTTCAAAAGGATCTGGATCATAAGAATAATCCATAGGCTCTGATACCACTTGTTGGTCTCTAAAATCGTGATAAACATATAACTATATATTTAACAAAAGACCGATAAGATACTAATAACACAATTTGTACTTTTGAACGTTTAACTCTTTATTGATATGAATCAAAGAATTATACTCGGTTATTGGCGGAACAACCACCGAGATTGAGTGACAAATAAACTCTCCTAATATGAACCACGATCATCTTGGCTTAGTGTGTTCTAGAAGAGGATCAAACCTATCAACTAATACCTTTGGTATTTTTATGTTTGTTTAGAAATTGGATACTTTATCTATGTTTACAACCTACTATTTAAAAAAAGTAAAGCTTCTCTTGGAAGCTTCATTAAAGTCCAAACAACCACTTTGTCTTCTTTTTCTTCTTTGCTCTATGGGGAAAGTAAAACTTTAAGCTTTAATAAAGTACAAGCAACCACTCTTGTACTTTATGTCTTTTATTGCTTTTAGCTTTTACGAAGTTCTCGCCAATATCTTCAGGTTGTATTTTTCAGAGAAAGTCTTCAGGGAGTTAGTAAGATATTGTCAACACTTACTAACTCCATCATCCTGATCTTGTTCCTTTTTTCACTTACTGAGATCCTCATCAGGTTGTGCCGTTGACTCTGAAAGACTTCTTGAGGATGACTGGCTGAACATATTTACGTTTAGTGACTTGTTTTTCTACTTAGGATATTTTTCATACAAATCCTGTACACAGGATAATTAGGGACTAAATTGGCCTAATAATCTCCCCATATTTGGATAGAAAAATAGCCTAATATGAGTAGTAAGTGAGCATCATCGCTTCTTCTTACTCTTAATTACAACAAAATAAATGGCATAAAGCTCGATTCGCTGTAGAAGTGAAGCTCTTACTAAGGCGCACTTCAGTTTATGTTCGTCAACCTAAACTAAAGTGAATATGCTGCTTGAGGGTCTTCAGCTTGTTTACACTTCTTGATTCTTACTTTGTTGTAAAAGTGAAACTCTTGGTAAGGCTTTCGTTAGTTTCTGTTTCGCAACCTAAACTGAAGTGAAGATGCTGTTTGAGTTCCTGAAAAGCTGGAGCTGAAGTATTTTCAGCATGACACAAGCTGAACATAGTTTACACTTAGGCAACTTTATTTTAAATCTTTTGAGATACTGAAGGGCTCAGTGATTGACCCAACAGATTTAAAGGAAGTCATCCCTAGAGTAGAAAACATTAGAGAAGTTAGAGACCATCCCATAGATCAAGTGATAGGAGAATTAGATAAAAGAAGCCTTAGGTCACATGCTCAAGATAGAAGTAATTTGTTTGCATTTTTTTTCAACCATAGAACCTAAGAACATTAAGGAAGCCATCAAGGATGAAAGTTGGACAATGGCTATGCAAGAGGAGCTTGATCAATTTGTACGTAATGATGTTTGGGATCTCGTTCCTTGTCTAGTAGGTCACACTATAATTGGAACCAAATGTTTATTTAGAAATAAGTTACACAAAAATGGAGTAGTATGTAGGAACAAAGCTAGATTAGTAGCACAAGGATATAATCAATAAGAAGGAATTGATTATGATGAAACCTATGCCCCTGTTGCTAGATTAGAATTAATTAGAATCTTACTTGCATATGCATGCTGTTATATGTTCAAACTTTTTCAAATGGATGTAAAAAGTGCCTTTCTAAATAGAGTCATCAATGAGGAAGTGTATGCTGTGAAACCTCTGGGTTTTGTTGATTTTCAAAAACACAATCATGTTTATAAGCTTAAGAAGGCTTTGTATGGACTCAAACAAGCTCCTAAAGCTTGGTATGATAGATTACAATCTTTTCTTATAGATAACGAATATAAAATGGGTATAGTGGACAATACCTTATTCACTAAAATAAAGGATTCACGTCTAATCATTATTTAAATTTATGTTGATGATATTATTTTTGGGTCTACGTGTCAATCACTTTGTGATGAATTTTCTAAATTAATGCATGATGAATTTGAGATGAGCATGATGGACGAGCTTAGCTTTTTATTAGGATTGCAAAGTAAGCAAATGAATGATGGAATATTCTTTAATCAATCAAAATACATTGGTGAAATGCTTAAGAAATTTGGTTTGGAAAACTCTAAAGTTACCAAACTCCAATGTCTAGGAAAAGAGTACTTAATTTATACAAAGATAATGAATCCATTGATAGCACTAAGTATAGAGAAATGATAGGTAGTTTGCTTTATCTCACCACTAGTAGGCCAGATATAATGTTTAGTGTTTGCCTTTATGCTAGATTTTAGGAAGATCCTAAGGTATCTCATTTAGAAGCGGTTAAAAGGATATTTAGGTATATTAAGGGAACACAATACCTTGGTCTTTGGTATCCTAAGGATACGAGGGTAAATGTATTGGTATATGCCAATTCGGATCATGTGGGCGATGTAGTTGATAGAAAGAGAACAAGTGGAATTTGCACATTTGTGGGATCTTACTTAACATCATGGTTTTCAAAGAACCAAGCATCACACGCTAACTCCATAACCGAATCCGATTATGTGGCGGCCAAAAAGGATTGTCAACAAGCGTTATGGATGAAGCAAGCGTTTGTGGATTATAACATCACGTTAAATGAGGTTCTAATACTATGTGATGATAAGTGTGCTATCAATCTAACATCAAGTCCTATTGATCACCCTAGAACGAAGCACATAGAGATAAGACATCACTTTTAAAGACAATGTAACCAAAAAGCATATCACTAGAGATAAAATCCCTTTAGGAGAAAATGTTGCAAATATTTAAAAAAACCCATTGGAAATGGATCAATTTAGTTACCTTAGACTAGGATTGGGTTTGATGTTGCAAGAAGAAGGATAAGAAAAGAAAGGAGAAGATGTGATAGTAGAGTGTACTTTAAATAATTAAATAATGTTGCACAAATACACAAAATAGTACTTTGTACTCAAACTTGGATATCCATGTAAATTTTTTGGTTATTAACCAACAAACAAATAAACCATCTTCCTTCAAAAACATCGCATACTACTTTTTACTCATCTTTTTGAAAACACCATTAAAGCATCAAGAACAAGAAGGAAGAAACCAAGAACTTTTAACAAGTAAGTAATCTTCAAAAGCCTTCTTATTAATAATAAAGTTCTCAATCAAATCAAATTCTTTCAAAATATAAATTTAAACACACTTTTGTATCTCTAAGTATGCAACATTAATTATAGGAAATGTCTAATTCGGAGGGGTTCATGAATAAAGGAGAGATAGGGGGAAGCTCAAAGAAGTTGAAAAGAAAATTTGAAACGTAAAGGGATATGAAGGTGATGAAAGGATAATGTATTGAGTTCATCTTAAGAGGATTTGTGAAAAGTGAGATTTGGGATAACGTCAAGGAACCCTTAAGCCCAAGGTTGAATAAGGATGAGTACTCTATTTGTTGTGAGAATACAACTCATATGATGAATGCCCTCAAGGAGACAAGAATGGAGTCAAGAGAAATGCTCATGTCTATTCATCATAGCCTAAAGATGAATCTTGATATCATATCCAAGATGAATAGGAAGTTGGAGGAAGAGAAGGTAAAAAAGATTGACAAAGGAAAGGAGAAAGTAAACGACTTCTAAAAAATAGGAACCTAAGAAGGTTTAAATAAGTAGAATCTCATCTTTTATGCAAGGCACTAGAATAGTGCTTTTATGTCAAAGTACTAGTATAGTGCTTTAAGTATAGTGTATGAACTATCCATAAATGGAATGATGTAATGCATTTTGCTAGATATAAATGCATATTTATTTTTATATTTGCTCTTATTGATATTCAAGATTCCAAATGGTAATATGTGTATATGCTTGTTGCTTATGTTGTTTTATGTCTACTTGTTGCTAGTTGTATCCAAGAACACCTTGAAGGTGATGCTCTTGACCTATGGATCCCCGCCTTAGAACAAGGGGGAGCAACGATCTAGGGAGAGTACATACAATGGTATCTCTTCTTTCTTCTACAAAGATATCAACCTTCCAAGAAAAGACCAAGAATTCGCCTTTTCGATTTATGATGACAACAAATAAGGTCATAATATTAGTATCATGTATCCGACTAATTTGCTAGTTTTATAATGTTTTATATAAGATTTGGTACTTAATCATTTATATTTGTTAATCTCAGTAAATATCAAGCAATTAGAGAAATATAAAAGAAAGGACGTGTTTTGGAGCTTAAACGAAGAATTTAAGAAATCTATTGTTCCTGACATTCAAGATGCCGTATTATTCTAGACCCTATATGCCGTATCAAAAGACTTAGAGAAATTCAAGACCACTGCCTGACTTTGAAGAATACGGCGTATCCAATTTTTCAGATACGTCGTATATGAAACTTTGGTCTACATTTAATGAAACATGATCTGAAGCCAATACGCCGTATCCAGCACAAGACATACGCCATATAAGGAAGCCAAATATTGAATATTCCAAAAGATTCATGCATGGAGCCTACTCTAAGTAACTGGATACGTCGTATCGAACCCCTCGAATACGGCGTATCGTGCATTTTTCAGAAGTTATAAATACCGAACCCTAAAACAAATTTCAATATACAAGTGAAGCCTTAAACTACCAAGTTAACCAAGAGACGATATTAGAAGCAGAAAAGGTCAACAAAGAGCCTCAAGATCATAGGAAAACTCTTGTAATCTTCGCACAACCCATTACGCATTTGGTTATCATTCTTTTACTTTGATCGTTCATATAAGAAACCGTGTGTATTTTTACAATGACTATCGGCTGATACCTTTAGGTATCAGCCATGTTTATGAAGATTTAATGTTTGGCTTGTCTATCTAGATTGTTTATTACTTGTTGCATGTTAATTATCTTTATCACATGATACTTGTTTATGGTTTAATTATGTGTTTAATCTATCATTCAACTGGATCTAGTAATATGGATCAAGTAGAGCTAAAGTCCGGGATAGAACTTCATATAGCTTATGTGTACCTTAGAATCATAGATCTATAAGTTAAAACCCCTTGAGTGCCTCCTGAGTTTAAAGAGTGGTAGATTAAGTGGTGAATTAGGATTACAAGTAACATTCTATGGCTATGCTTTGGGTCACGACGGGTGGTAGACTACCAAGTGCATATATGCCATTGAACATAAGTGGGTAAAGTCTTGATGAGCTAGGTTTTGATATTCACCAATATTGACTCCTAAGATAGATTATAATTAACGGATATATTGTAACACCCTCAGTTTTGAATAGCAGCGGAAGCTAGACAAGGGTATTACTTCATGACACATAGTACAAGTTACAGAAAATGACTCTAAAATAAGACATTTTGAAATACATTATCATTCGAATAATACAAAATATAAGAGTTTGATAAAAGGTTCCATAAGTTTCATAATGTACATAAGTAGTACATAATAAAAATTTAAAGCTTTATCGAACGATAATGTTATGCATCAGTGTATGCTCATTTATACCTTAAGGAACTGAGATAAAACATGCTAAAATCTCAACACAATGGTTGAGTAAATTCATAGGTTTATGTAATGGACAATCTAGTTTTCAGAGTTATAGTAATAATTACAATGAATACAATCATCATATAAATATATAATATTGCCTCTAAGCTCATGGCACTCAAAACTAACAGTATATATCCATAATGATTTATAGGATAATAATAGCCCCGTGTAGGTAATTGCCATATACCTAAAGTTACAAATATAGTGCGTTTGGTTACCTATCTGGCTAACACAAACGGGATTCCTCAATCCCGATAGGCCTATCCATAATATTCGCGTTCACACACAAGTGATTAATGGTTCATGACGTGGGGGACTTATGGCATGAAGGGACTTAGACACAAGCAATAATATATTCAAGAAAGCATACAGTTTTGAAATTAATTGTCTGCAAGTAGATGTTTTAGCATGTATCTCACCCCAAAGAGTTTATAGAACAATTAAATAAAATTGGGGTATTGAACTCACCGTAGTGATCAGTAGTGGATTATAACGATAGATAGTGTATTGCGAGATCACTAGCTTTAACGATGACCTACGAAAGTAAAAACTCTCTCTAGCAAAGGCAATTTCTGGCAGCCATATACTTCTTTCCAATCCGTCTAAATCTCCATTCATACGTTTTTAATCTCTTCTAATCTGTTTTGGATTGTTGGATTAACGTTTATATTCAAGAAGCTGATTGGTTTGATGTATATGGTCGTTCATCTTTGTTATTATTGCTAATCGCCTTCCAAACCTTAACTGCTATTGCGTTTGTTAAATCTAAACCCTTATCAGATTCGACTCTTGTTTCGATTTATTATTCTTAGGTTTTAAACGCGGCCTCTTTTGATAAGAACTCTTTTTTTAGGGTTTGTATATTGCGTAGTTGTGGTAATTGATTTGTGCTCCTATTGTTGTATCTACTGGGGTGGTTTGTGATTGATCTTCTGATTCGTAACGACATAATAATCCTTGTTTTAAGATTTGGTTTATCTTTTGGATCGTTGGCTGATCTGTTTATTCTAAACGACACGACTATTCCCTAACTTTTAAGGTTTCGTTTATATTACTGATTGTTTCTATTTGGAAGCCGAAGTAAACCCTAATTTTTAGGGTTTTCATTGTATTAACTGGTAAGTATTTGATTATTATTGACAGTGGGTTGAGAGAGATGGAAGCATGTTTTCTTTTGGGGAATAACGTGTCCAAGAAGAGTGTATTGGCAGCCAAAATTAAAAACATTGATGGCAAACTTCTTGTCAAAAACGGTAAACCGTTGAAGGTTGTTTCGTAAAGATGCGGGGGTAAAAACTAATCAGGTTATTCCTGATGGTACCACTAGTGTGGAAAGTACAGGGTCTGGTAACATCAACATGTCGAAGGTGGTTAAAACAACAGATACATGTATTAATGCAGGTATTGCTATTGAGAATTTTTGCATGGCGTCTAATAATATGAATGACCCTAGTCCTAATGTTTCGTTAGGGTTGGGGAGTAATGATACTAGAACCCGTGATACATATGTTACTGATGGGAAACATGAAACCGAGAGCTCAAACCCAAAACTTACTGGTTCAAATAAGGTACATGTTTCTGTTCTTAATAATGATGAGAAGGTAGTAGGGGCTGATGTCGCTATACCTGTTGCGGTTGTTGATGAAATTAGTGAAAAATTTGCTAACACATTATATGGCTATTTCATTGGCGAGCGACTAGCTTTCCCTACTGTTGAAGCTTATGTTAAAAATGCTTGGGCTAAATATGGATTTGAACGCGCCATTTTTCGTAATGGTTTCTTCTTTTTTAAGTTTTCATCTCATGAGGGTATGGTTAAAACTATAGAAGGGTGACCTTGGTTTATTAGATCAATGCCTATTTTTCTTAATGTATGGTCGCCTAATACCAAGTTGAAAAGGGAGAAGATTACAAGGGTACCGGTGTGGTTAAGATCCATAATGTACCTGTGGTAGCGTTCTCGAAAACTGGACTAAGTTTGATCACAACACACTTGGGATGACCTATAAGGCTTGATGCGTGTACTAGTGATATGTGTCTTAATCCTTGGGGTCGTAATTCTTATGCACGAGTTCTTGTTGAGCTATTTTCTGAATGTGTTGTTATGGAATCAATTGGTGTTGCAATACCTTTACCTAAGGGTGAGGGGCATTACTTGGAAACTCTTGATGTCGAAGATGAATGGTGGCCTTCTCGGTGTTCTAAGTGTAAAGTTTTTGATCATGAGGATGATTATTGTCTCGCAAAGGGATTCCTTATGCGGCGATTAGGGCTTATCTGATATATTATTTATTTAATCGACGATTAGGGTTTGTAATAAACCCATTGTGAATCAGTTCTGCTATCTCGTTACTGCTGGTGTTTTGGGATTCGTTTGTACTTACTGGACGATCATGGATATAGGGTGAGGTTTCTGATTGGTGTGTTTAAAACCCTAATTTATTAGGGTTTCTTTTGCTACTGGTAGGTTTTCATTCTGTTGGGTGTATCGAGTTAGGAGAGATGGAAAACAATGTCGATCGTAGTAAACATGATGCGTTGAATAAACTAGATGGGGTTGCTGAAGGATTGCTTGAACGTATTAGAAGATCTCGTGCATTGAGGGCGTCCGAATCTGATGTAAACCCAAAGCCTCTTAAATCGATTCTGAAAAGATCGATTCAATCTCCTATTGCTAAGGATAATAACGGGGTTAGGAAGGTTTCTATGAATCCTACTACCATGGTATGGGAGGTCGAAACGGATTATGCATCACCAATTCGTAACGCTGATGAGAGTGGGTTTCAACCGAGTCTTACTAGTGAAAGGGTTGGTTCGACGCATACTAATGCTCATGAGAATGTGGTGACTGCTGATAAGGGGGTTTCGAATGCTACTGGTCTTGCTGATTCGTCGAGTAAACTGCAAGGTGGTCCTAATGCTAATGAGCCTATGGCTGATGCGAATATTGTTGGTGTGGATGCGAGTGATACAAACTCTTTGACAAATGCTACTAAACAAGCAGCTGGTCCTAAGGTTAATACGTCTTTTGCCTCGGTTATTAAGTCTAATCAGAACAAAGTTGTGCAAATTACAGAGCTTAGGAATGAGGAACATGTGGAGGGTGCAGCCGTGACTATTCCTTTGTCAGCCATTGAGGAGGTAAGTTCACGGTTTGCTAACACTTTATATGGGTATTTTGTTGGGAAACGGTTGGCGTTTCGCTTAGTTGAGAACTATGTTCAGAATGTTTGGGCTAAATTTGGGATAAAGCGAATTCAACTTCATGGTGATTTTTTCTTGTTCCAATTTGAAACTAAAGAAGGTATGGACAGAGTTCTAGAAAATGGACCGTGGCTGATTCGAATGGTTCCATTGATTTTGAATGTTTGGTCTCCAGATTCTGATCTACATAAGGCAAAGATCAAGAAGGTTCCGGTGTGGGTTAAACTTCACCATGTTCCCATTGTTGCTTACTCAGAAATGGGACTTAGTCTCATCACCACTCAAATTGGGAAACCAATTCGGCTTGATGCGTATACGAGTAATATGTGTTTGCAGTCATGGGGCCGTAGTGCGTATGCTCGTGCTCTTATTGAGGTTTCGGCTGAAGATGCTCCTAAGGAAGAGTTGGTGATTGCTATTCCTCTTGGTAAGGATAAAGGTCATTCGTTAGCTACTATTCGCATTGAATATGAGTGGACTCCTCCTATGTGTTCTACTTGTTTAATTTTGATCACACGAAAGAAAAATGCCCAAAGCGTCTTAAAGAAGTAACTACGACTGTGGTTACTAATGTTGAAGTAAATCATTCTAAGGATGTGGCTGATGATGGTTTTGAGGTTGTTAAAAAGAAGAAAAAGCACCAAAAACAGGTAGATGGAGTGGTTTTGAATAAACCATCGCTTACTTTGCATTATCGTCATGTAGATAGAGGTAATTCAACTAAACAATCTGGTTCATATGTTGCAAGTACTAGTAAGGAAGGTGGGAAATCTGCTGCTACAAGTACTCAATCTAAGAATGTTCGTTTAAAGAATTCCTTTAGCGCGCTTAATGATGACGAGGATAATGAATGGAAGGATAATACCACGTGGCAGCATTCTCAACAAGTTCTTGATGTGCTGAATGAGAGCGATAGTGAAGTGGATGAAGTGATCACTTTGGATGATCGTGGAGGCAATCTCAAGACCTTTTAATTATGTTTTGTTTTTGTTTTTATTGTTTATGCACCTTCGAGTGGTTTTTCCCTATAGGTGTTATTGGTTATTTTGTAATAGGAAAGTAATCATATGGCATGTCATATGATGTAGTGGCTGTTCAAGTTGTGGCTTGAGGTTAATGTAGCATTGCAGCTACATTCCATTGTACTTATCGGATTTTTGGGAATATATTTTTTACCGGGGTTTGGATTCCCCTTTACCAAAAAAAAGGTAAAGAAAGCTAATTCAGATCCGTCATCGGGGAAAGGGAGTGGGCAAGATGCTGGTTTTATTAACAAGAAAAAAGGTGGGAACAAGGCTGCTAATAAGAAGCATATTCAAGGTATTAGGTTTTCTAAACCTAAG
The DNA here is from genome assembly GCA_026074375.1 of Tanacetum coccineum. Taxonomy (NCBI): domain Eukaryota; kingdom Viridiplantae; phylum Streptophyta; class Magnoliopsida; order Asterales; family Asteraceae; genus Tanacetum; species Tanacetum coccineum. The sequence goes on along the minus strand of BQNB010000390.1, from coordinate 149,588 downwards.
TCTAACTTTATGTATAGGCCTGTTTCTAAACCGATCACCACTAAAGAGATTGCGTCAAAAACTAATACTAATGCACCCTCCTTTAACGAGGATGTTAATGGGGCTGATTTACAGCCTAACGCACCTCCTAAGGTGGTTATGGATGATTCTTATGGTTCTACTAATGAGCATGGCTAATTTAAGGATGACATTAATCTTGGGCAGCTGAGGAGTAATATTAAAAAGCTTATTGATGAAGATAAGGTACTAGATATCAACACTAATAATGAAATAGATGGTGTTGTTGAACCCTTGAATTCGATGCCTAAACCTAATGAGGGTTCGACTAGCACTAATATTGTACCTGCTGATGTAAATGATAGTTATAAGGGAAATCTTTGGGAACAATTTTTGAAGTCACGTGAGGCTTCAAAGAGCAGGCATAAATCACCTATGTCGGGTACGAATGAGTCTGACGAGGATGAAGTATTTATGCCGGGAGTTATCTCGGGTGGAGGCTTTTTGGATGACATGGAGGATGATCTGGATTTCTATAATGGCTATGAGGCTCAAGTATATGATTTATCAGAGAAAGAGCAAGCATTTTGTGATCAATATGATATTCGCTTAAATAGTCGTTGTAGGAAGTAATCTTTATTTTTGATAGTTATAAGGATGGCATGTCATCCTTATATAGTGGTTTTGTTAGTTGCTTTTTGGTGCATGTAAGTGTCCTATTTTGGACGGAGATGGGGGACTTCACCTCCATCCTTTGTACTTCATTGTTTTTTGGTGTAATAAAATTTACTGGGGAAACCCTTTACCCAAAAAAAGACCTACGAAAGTATAGTGATCATGTCTTAGATTAAGGTACGATAATATAAAGTTATTGAATTTGATTATAATGTTGAACATAGATTCTTAAGTTTTTATATTAAAGAAGTATCCCTAAAGTTTCGTTTGGCTATTTGCTTTAAATAACATCATACTATCGTTCGGGCTATCATAATTTAGAGGTCATTTTGTGAACGTATGAGGAGCCAGGACACTTTAAATCGTAAATCCACAACTCATCGATACGACACCCCGAAGAGGCCTCATATGATTATGAAATTCCCAAGTTATATGTGAAAGAGTAATTAACGAGACAAATGTTTTATGAAAACGTTCGTTATGTTTCGTTAAGGACTTTTGGTAAAACGTGAGTGACATAGAAGTGGTATAAGTGAAAATGGTTCAAAATGGTTGAGTCCCGGTTTAATTTAATTATAGAAGGTAAACGGGTGATATTCTCGATAAGTAGGTCCTACCACTTCGGGTTTCATAAAAATAGCCAATTAAACCATCCCAGTTCATGTTAAGTTACTAATAAGATACATCCCGCTCAAGTAACCATATTTTCTAAACCGCAAGAGGTCTCGACTAGGTTTTATATCCCCGAGACCGTATTTAAGTCTAATATTCAGATTTAGTAATCCCACTAATCTAATTTTTTAGGAAAATGGTCAAATTGGTCGATACATCATTAAATATCATGGCTGTTTTTGGACAGCCAACATCAGTCCCAGTGAAATGGCTATCATTTTCAAACTGTAACTCTAATTAAGCTCAAACCAGTGAGCGTGGTTAGATATTTTATTCCTCTATAACTTTTAGTCTTACATAATTAGGGGCCACTATATAAAAATATGGAGATAATAGCCATTTACTACAGGTGTGCAGAATCTGCGCACTTTTGCCATTTCGGCTATAACTAATTCTGACATCGAATCGGGTGGAGCCACCCGGAAAAATGATCATAAGAGATAGGGCTAGAGCCTAGTATTTTTAACTAATGCCCAGAACCTACTAATTTTCCACAATATCTCCATGTTTGCTATTGGTCTAAAACAGAATTTACCACCATTACCTAAGGCTTGGTCATTTTTACCTAGTCGCATCTTTCTAACCACAAGTCCTTTAAATGTGATTTAAAAGGCCAAATTCTTGTTTTAACTTCCTCTACATCATACTTTTATTTGTCTAAGCTAATACTCATAAATTTTATGTTAATTGTTTAGCATGCCTTGTTTTTTGGAATTTGAAAAAATTGTTGGGTTGTGCATCTCTAGTCTCAAACTAGTTGTCTCAATGGAGTTTCTAAACAAGTTTTATTCTAAGACCTATGTAAGTTTAACTTGTTTTTTAACCATGTACAACATATAATCAATTCAAAATAACTTATACAAGATATGAACTATATAAAAGTGAAGAAAAACATGGAAGCTAAACATAATTCTTACAAGTTTTTGGATGGAAAACACTAGAAACCCAAGAACACTAAGTCTTTCTATCACCAATAAGTCTTTCAAATCTTCAACTCAACTTGTGGTAGCCTTATAAACCTTGTACTTTGGTATTCTAATTCAGCCTTTGGTCTTGTGTAAGTCTTGTTGTAAGCTTGGATTTACCAAAATAACTCAAGAACCTTGTAAAGCTTACTAGACTCTTCACTTTTGTAGTATAACTTATAGCTTGAAATCAAGAAATAGATTGTGATGAAGTGGTGATGGTGTACCTTTGGGAGAGACCAAGGAGAAGGGATGAGAGAGTTTTCTCTTATCTTTGAATGAGTATCCTTTGAGGTGAAGCAACTTATACAAGATATTATCTAGTATTAAAGACACATGTCTTACTATAATACCATGTATGATGATTCAAGACCAAGTGGTCTTGTGGTTTACTAGATGGATGCCACCTCTCTATGAGGTGGTGAGGTGCTTGGCTTGAGGTGGTAAGGTTCTTGTCTTGAGGTGATGAGGTGCTTGGATTGAGGTGATAAGTATCTTGGATAATTTTGAGTATACGGGGTGTAGTTTGGTCCAGGTAATTACTAATGTTAAGCCCTTAAGTCACAAAACTTAAAACCGGGTATCATAAAAATACTATGCTTATAAAAATGCTAAAACTTATCAATATACTCTAATTAAGTATATTAGATGTGTTATAAGTTTAACGGAGTACATAGACGTTGTTACAACCTATAAACGTATGTTTAAGTTCGCGTAAAATGTAAAACGTACAATGTTTACATAAAATGGCAAAATAGCAATAGTACATATGAAATATGACTATAAGAAAATAAAATGTCTAGAACACCTAGACTAATCATAGTCAAATATTGTGAAAATGAATAGTTAAATATTAACCTGAATTATATAAGTTGCTACAGCTTCCACCCGTTAGAGGAATCACGTCCTCTTGATTTAGTTTCATGTGCTCGAGAAGAGATGTGTATACTTTTGTCGCATTTGATCTTCTCTTTCCTAGGTATATTCTGGCCCTTGGCGAGAATTCCAACGTACTCTAACAATGGGGATTTGGCTTTGTTTCAACTGTTTGACCTCTCGGTCCATTATTTCAACATGCTCTTCTATAAAATGTAGCTTGTCATCGAGTGTGATTTCATCTAATGGGATGACAAGGTTTTCATCAGACAAACATTTCTTTATATTTGACATGTGGAAGGTATTATGGATTCCACTTAATTCTTACGATAGTTCGAGTTTATATGCTACCGGACCAATCCTAGCCAGATTTTGAATGGCCTAATGTATCGTGGACTCATTTTGCCATGTTTTCCAAAATGAATTACGCCTTTTCAAGGCGAGACTTTTAACATAACTCTATCTCCAACTTGGAATTCTAAGGGTTTTCGTCTAGTGTCAGCATAGCTTTTCTGACGATCTCTAGTAGCTTGTAATCTATTTCTGATTTGTACAATCTTTTCAGTTGTTTGTTGTACAATCTCTGGACCTGTGAGTTGGATATCACCAACCTCACTCTAGCAAACAAGAGATCAACACTTTTGGCCGTACAATGCTTCGGAAGGTAAGGATTTAAGACTAGAATGATAGCTATTGTTATAAGAAAATTCGACTAACGGTAAATGGTTATCCTAACTTTTACCAAAGTAAATAAAATAAGTTCTTAGCATATCTTCCAAGGTTTGTATTGTTCTTTCGCTTTGACCGTCAGTTTGTGGATGATAGGCAGTACTCATGTTCAGTTGAGTTTCGAAACCTTTCTAAAGTGACTGCCAGAAGTTAGAAGTGAATTTGCTATCTCTATTTAAGATAACTGAAATTGGCACACCATGCCTAGAAACTATTTCCTTGATGTAAAGCTTGGTCAGTTTATCCGTACTGTAAGTTTCTCTGATTAGAATAACATGAGCAGATTTAGTGAGACGGTCAACAATTACCCATACAAGAATCTTGGGTTGTTGTAGTAATCCTGATGGTTTTTGACACTCAACCTTGACCTTAGAACATGTCAAGCATTTACTGATGTAGGTGGCAATATCTGCTTTCATGTTAGGCCACCAATATAGCTCTTTGAGGTCGTGATACATTTTGTCAGATCCCGGGTTGATGGAGTACTTTGACTTATGCGATTCATGCATAATCAAATCCCGTACACCTCCATAAATTGGTATCTAGCTTCTGCCTTCAAAGCAAAGGGTTCCATCTAGTCTTTTCTAAAATTTCTTGTCTATCATGCCATACAGGTTCTCGTTTTTGACATTTTCTTCCTTGACCGCTTCAGTTTGCCCCTCAAGGATTTTTGAGGGGAGTGGTGAAATGATCATCATTCCCAAAGATCTAACACTTAGAGGTTTAAGTCACTCCTTTCTACTGAGAGCATATGCTACAACATTTGCTTTACCCGGGTGATAACGAATTTTGCAATCGTAATCACTGAGTAATTCTATCCATCAACGTTGTCTCATGGTCAGCTCCTTCTGGTCTAGAATATGTTGTAAGCTTTTGTGATCTGTGTACACTGTACACTTCTTGCCGTAGAGATAATGTCTCCAGATTCAAAGAGCAAAAACAACTGATCCTAATTCCAAGTCGTGAGTGGTGTAGTTTTTCTCGTTAGTTTTAAGTTGACGAGAGGCGTATGCTATCACCTTCTGTCTCTACATCAAAACTGCTCCTAAACCTTGGAGTGAAGCATCACAGTACACAACGAAATCTTCGCTGCCATCATGTAAGGCTAAAATATGTGTACTACGTAATTTTTTCCTTTAGTAACTGAAATGCTTCTTCTTCATATTTATCCCAACTAAATTTTACGTTTTTTTGAGTCAATTTAGTCAAAGGATTTGCTATCTTGAAAAAAACCTTCGATTAATCTACAATAATATCCAGCGAGTCCTGGAAAATTAACGTATTTCCATTGGGGTTGTAGGAGCAGCCGAATTCTTTATGGATTCGATCTTGGTGGGATCCACGTGAATACCCTGACTATTAATCACGTGACCTAGGAATTATACGGTTGAAATATAAAATTCACATTTAGAGAATTTAGCGTATAACCCTTCTTTCTTGAGTAGCTCTAATATTTGCTTGAGATGTTTTTCGTGTTCTTCTTTACTCTTAGAGTAAATTAAAATATCATCTATGAATACTATCACAAACTTATCCAAGTGTGGTCTACACACTCGATTCATAAGGTCCATGAATACTGCTGGTGCATTGGTTAAACCAAAGGGCATAACTTGGAACTGATAGTGACCATATCGAGTCCTAAATGTCGTTTTCGAAATATCCTCTTCCTGAACTCTAAGTTGGTGATATCCTGTTTGCAAATCGATCTTAGAGTATACACTTGAACCTTGTAGTTGGTCGAACAGACCGTCGATTCTTGGTAGTGGATATTGGTTCTTTATAGTTAGCTTATTCAGCTCCCTGTAGTCGATGCACATCCGGAAAGATCCGTCCTTTTTCTTTACAAATAAGACTGGAGCTCCCCACGGTGACGAACTTGGCCGAATAAAACCTTTATCCGTAAGTTTTTGCAATTGATTGGATAATTCTTGCATCTCTGATGGGGCTAAGCGATATGGTGCTCGAGCAACTGGCGCGGCACCTAGCACCAATTCGATTTGGAACTCTACTTGTAGAGGTGGTGGAAGTTCGGGTAAGTCTTCAAGAAAGACTTCAGGAAAATCCTAAACAATTGGTACATCCTCAAGTCGTTTCTCCACCAACTTTTTCTCTGTTATGTGGGCTAGAAACGTACAACATCCTTTCTTGATGTACTTTTGAGTTTTAACACAAGAAATGATGTTTAGGAGAGTTCCACTTTGATCTCCTCGGATAACCAAAGTTTCATTGTTGATAGGAATTTGTACAACTTTCTCACCGTAGATGATTTTTGCATTGTGTTGTGATAATCATTCCATACCAATTATAACATTAAAACTTCCGAGTTCAATTGGCTTGAGGTCGATTTTGAGTAGATGATTTAAAAAGTTTAGTGTATAGTTTTGAATCACGATGTTGGTGTTTACTAATTTGCCATTAGCTAACTCGATGGTGAAATCAGTGTCTAATGTAATGGGTGTAATATTAAGTAAAGAGGCAAAGGCAGTAGATATAAAACTATTGTCAGCACCCGAATCGAATAAAAAATTTGCGTAATGGTTATTGAGTAAAAATGTACCCATAACCACGTTCAGGTCCTGCTACGCATTCTTATCACCTAAGACATAAATTTCCTACGAGCTCCACCTTGTTGTTATAGGCCATTGTTTTGGGGGCATTGATTCTTGCAGTTTCCATGTTCTCCACACCCAAAACAAGTTAATATGGGTTGAGTGTTGGCACCAATAGCGGGGCCCTTTCCTCTACAGTCTTTCGTTTGATGGCCCACCTTTTGACAGTTTGGGCATTTTATGGTGCAAGGGTCTGTATGATGTAGTTTACATCGGTTGCATAAAGGTAAGTTTCCTGTGTAACCCCTTCCTCCAGCTAGGGCAACAGCAACAGTAGCATAACCTTTGGCGCTCTCCTGTCTATGATTTTGTTGGTTATGTTGGTTGATATTCTGGTTTTGGTTATTGGGATTGTTGTTGTCACCCCTTCGATTATCATTCTACCTTCTCTTGTTGTTATTGAGGTTGTTGTTGTTGTGGTTGCGGTTATGGTTATTGTCATGTACCAGAACAGTTCCTGCTCGAACAGATCCATTAGCCTACGAGCCATTCGCATTGCCTCATCTATTGTAGCCAGATCAAAAGAAGTTACATTTCCCTATATAGGTTTGGGGAGTTGAAGATTCATGATAAGATTTATACTACTCATGATTTGGAACTTGGTGCAGTGGTGTTTGCTCTAAAGATTTGGAGGCACTACTTGTCTGGAAACAAGTGTACGGTGTTCACAGATCATAAGAGTATACAACACATACTTGACCAAAAAGAGTTGAATATGAGGCAACGTCATTGGTTAGAGTTGCTTAGTGATTACGATTGTGAGATTCGTTATCACCCAAGGAAAGCAAATGTTGTTGCTGATGCTTTGAGCAGGAAAGAGCGGATTAAACCATTAAGAGTCCGAGCCTTAGTGATGACTATTGGTTTGGATCTTCCCAAACAAATCTTGAATGCTCAGACCGAAGCACAGAAACCAAAGAATCTCAAGAACGAAGATGTAGGAGGTATGATCATGAAGGATATATCTAAGGAAAAGTTGGAACCTCGCGCTGACGGAACCCTATGCTTAAACAGAAGGAGTTGGTTGCCATATTATGGTGACTTAAGGACTGTGATCATGCACGAGTCCCACAAGTCAAAATATTCTATCCATCCCGGTTCTGAAAAGATGTACCAAGACATGAAAAAGCTATATTGCTGGCCCAATATGAAAGCTGACATCGCCACCTATGTTAGCAAGTGCTTGACATGTGCAAAGGTCAAGACCGAACATAAAAGGCCATCGAGATTGTTGGTACAACCTGAGATACTCGAGTGGGAGTGGGATAATATCATTATAGATTTTATCACCAAGCTTCCTAAGTCATCACAAGGTTTTCACACCATCTAGGTGATTGTTGATCGACTTACCAAGTCTGCACACTTTTTGCCAATAAGGGAAAAAGATTCGTTGGATAAGTTGGCAAGGTTGTACTTAAATATAATAGTAGCAAGGCATGGAATACCTGTTTCAATCATCTGTGATCGCGATGGAAGATTCACATCAAATTTCCGGAGGTCATTTCAGAAAGCTTTAGGTACGGACTTAAGTGTGAGTACTGCGTACCATCCACGGACTGACGGACAGAGTGAGAGAACCATTCAAACTCTCGAAGACATGCTACGTACTTGCATAATCAACTTTAGGAATGGTTGGGTTAAACATTTGCCATTGGTCGAGTTTTCATATAATAACAATTATCACGCTAGCATTAAGGCCGCACCTTATGAAGCACTTTATGGCGAAAAATGTCGTTCACCTGTGTGTTGGGCCGAGGTTGGAGAAGCTCAAATCACTGGTCCAAAGATGATCCAAGAAACAACAGAAAAGATCATTCAAATCAAGTAGAGGATTTAAGCTGCTCATGATCAACAAAAGAGCTACGCTGATTTGAAGCGTAAGCCAATGGAATTCGAAATTGGGGACAGAGTTATGCTCAAGGTCTCACCTTGGAAAGGGGTCGTACATTTTGGCAAGCGAGGTAAGTTGAACCCGAGGTATGTCAGACCTTTCAAGGTGTTAGCTAAGGTTGGGGATGTTGCCTACAGGCTTGAACTTCCTCAAGAGTTGAACAGGGTTCACAGTACTTTTCATGTGTCGAATCTGAAGAAATGTTACTCTGACGAACCGTTAGCCATGCCGTTGGATGAAATTCACGTCGATGATAAACTCCAATTTGTGGAAGAGCCCGTTAAAATTATGGAACGGGAGATCAAACGATTAAAGCGAAGCCGTATACCACTCGTTAAGGTTCGCTGGAACTCGAGGAGAGGTCCTGAGTTCACATAGGAATGTGAAGATTCATTCAAAAATAAATACCCACACCTCTTCACAAATCGGGCGTCTTCATCCTCTACAATGTCTTAAGCTTTGAGGACAGAGCTCTTTTAACGGGTGGAAACTATAACATTTTGCATTTTCAGGTCATTTTACAACACCTATTGTTTTCATATATTATTTTAGTCTTGTACGCATTTACTTTTAAATTGATATGTTTAATTTAAATCGCGTAGGCCAGAAATAATCATTTAACGTAAACGGTCACCAAACAAATTAAAGTTTACGTAAAGCAAGTGTTATATAATTATTTGGAGGATAATTATTGAGTTTGTGTGTTTTATTTTTATTGGTCACGTAAAAGGGTTTACATTACGCAATAAAATACATTTGGGCATACCCGGAATACCTAAACTTATCTAGACTCAAACCAATACCCACTTTTATTCCCTAAACACAAAAATTATACAACTTTTATGTCATTAAGCCTACAAGGGCTGGTTATGTTATGTAGTAACATTAACATGAGACAAACTTTGTATACTATGGTTATTAACCACCTTAAGTACACCATTATCCCATATAACTAGAAATTGTCAAATCATTAGTACCCTAAACTTAATCTTAGGCGTCCAAATTTCTTAGGGATTATGAGGATCACTTACAAAGTCTTACATACTCTTACAACATGTACCCTTAACCAACAACTTACCATAGTTAGTTTAAGGCTAGTGTATGATTAGTTTAAGGTTAGGAAACCTTAAACTCTAGCACACTTCTTTGTTTCTCTTCTATAGGTCAAGGCACAAGGATCGTGTGCTATATACACAAACCATGGCTAAATCTTGTACATCTATGTATGATTAAAGCAATGTACTTAACAAAATCTATATGTAACATTTCACTTTTTCAGGTCATTTACGACTTCAATTATTCAATTATTTATTTTTAGGCTTTTGTGCGTTTACTTTTAATTTTACCGTTAAGCTAAATCGCGTAAACTAAAAATGAGCATTTAACGTAAACGG
>BQNB010000390.1:0-136773 GCA_026074375.1 Tanacetum coccineum | reverse complement strand
ATTATGTTATTAAAAAAAATAGAAAATAAAAAGAAAGAGATTGATGTAGAGTTGTGTAGAGTTTGTATATCTTCGTCCGAGTCTTGGCTTAGCAACCAAACCAACGTATATTCATGTAAATAATTAGCTAACCTTTCCACTCTAAATTCACCTAAAGCCACCTAAATGTATCCCATCCATTTCCGTTTCTATTATATGTTATCTTACACCTATACCCCACAACCCTTTAAAAGACCTCTTAGATAGTAATGAATAATGCTTGCATCTAGCGCTGGAGGTTTGATCCTTTACCAAGCCTATGGTAATTTATATGCTATGACAGGTAATGAGTGTTGATTTTTTGTTTCCCCCTTTATGTTATAATTTATTATACACTCGAGTGAAAGAAAGAATCCCAAACACTTATGTGAGGTGCTAGTGTATACTTTCCATGCTTTTAATTACGAGGTCTAGAAGATTGTGTTGTAAAATACTTTTAAAGAGTAGGTAAAATGACTCCTCATATTTTTATTGTCTAGGTAGAAAATCCCATTTTCTTAAGGACAAGCAAATCCCAAGTGTAGGGGTATTTGATGAGGTGTCATTTTATACACTTTTTCGGGGTCGTTTAATCTCCCAAATCGTGTGTTTATGCCCAAAATAGGTACTTAATCATTCCTTTTTAGGTATTTTGCATTTAGAAGGCATTTGGAGGAAACACACGTGACTTGGGCTCATTTGGAGAAGAAACGGACAAGACTATGAACCTACACCAATATTGCTCAAGAATTTCTCTACAGTGGCTGGAGACAGCGTCACAAATACAACGTGAAGCCGTCACAACGATGATCAAGACGGTGTCATGAGATTCTAATTCGACATCAGAGCACACGACCCAGCCAAGACTCGGACGAAGATATACATCTTCAGCAGTGAGGTTTTCAGGTTTTAATGCTTCGGTTTGAGCTTCTAGGATTTGTTTAGGAAGGTTCAAACCAATAGTCATGACTAAGGCTCGAACCCTCAAAGTTTTAGACCGTTCTTTCCTGCTCAAAGCATCAGCAACAACGTTTGCCTTCCCCGGGTGATAACGAATGTCATAATCGTAATCACTAAGTAATTCCAACCAACGCCGTTGTCTCATGTTCAACTCTTTTATTGATCCAGGATATGTTGTAAACTCTTGTGGTCGGTAAATACGGTGCACCTTGTTCCGTATAAGTAATGTCTCCACATCTTAAGAGGGAATACCACGTCTCCAAGTTCCAGGTCATGAGTTGTGTAATTTTTCTCATGGATTTTTAGTTGTCGAGAGGCATAGGCTATAACTTTCTCATTTTGCATAAGCACAACACCCAATCCCTTATGCGAAGCGTCGCAATAAACAATAAAGTTTTTTGATCCTTTAGGCAAGGCCAGAATAGGTACGCTACACAGCTTTTGTTTAATCAATTGAAATGCGGCTTCCTCCTTCTCCCCCTAATCAAACTTCACATTCTTCTGATTCAGCTTAGTCATTAGCTTGGCGATTTTGGAAAAACCTTTAATGAATCTTCTGTAGTAACCAGCGAGTCCTAAAAATTGGCGGATCTCAGTTGCACTTTTAGGAGACGCCCAATCTTTAATTGACTCGATCTATGCAGGATCTACATGGATGCCTTTGTTATCTATCACATGTCCGAGAAACTGTACTTTAGGAATCCAAAATTCACACTTGGAGAATTTTGCGTACAACTCCTCTTTCTTAAGCAACTCCAAGATTAATTTGAGATGCTCTTCATGCTCTTCCTTATTCCTTGAATAAATTAATATATCATCGATAAAGACAATCATAAACTTATCTAAATAAGGTTTGTACACCCGGTTCATGAGGTCCATAAATACAGCAGGTACGTTTGTTAACCCAAAAGGCATTACTTGGAATTCATAATGGCCATAACAAGTCCTAAACGCGGTCTTCGGGATATCTTCTTTGCGAACCCTTAACTGGTGGTAACCTGATCGTAGATCGATCTTAGAGTAGACAGTTGACCCTTGCAGTTGATCAAACAAGTCATCAATCCTGGGAAGTGGACAACGGTTCTTTACCGTTAGCTTGTTTAGTTCACGATAATCAATGCACATATGGAACGATCCATCTTTCTTCTTGACAAACAAGACTGAGGCTCCCCAAGGTGATGAGTTGGGTCTTATAAATCCCTTGTCGGATAGTTCTTGAAGTTGTTTCGCCAGTTCCTTCATTTCGGATGGTGCCAACCGATAAGGCACCCGTGCTACAGGTGCAGCACCTGGTACCAAATCAATTTGGAATTCCACTTGTCGGGCTGGTGGAATACTCGACAAGTTTTCAGGAAAGACTTCAGGAAAGTCTCTAACAATTGGCACATCCTTAAGTCGATTCCCTTCCGACTTGTCCTTGGCTTCCTTCATAGTAATGTGTGCCAAAAAGACATCACATCCCTTTGACAAATAATCTTGTGCTTTAGAGCATGAAATGATATTTAGTCGGGATTCTCCCCTTTTGTTGTTCCTATTGCCTTGGAAAATTAACATCTCTCTTTTGAAAGGAACACGTACAATTTTCTCGTCACAAATGATCACTCCATAATACTTTGTTAACCAATCCATTCCAATAATGACATCAAAACTACCGAGTGGGACAGGCATCAAGTCGATGTTAAAAGGGTGACTCATGAAGTTTAGAGTGCAACCTCGGATTATGGTGTTAACTCCTATGATTTTCCCATCGACTAATTCTACGTCATAATGATTTTCTAATGTAGTGGGGGTAATTTCAATCTAGGCACTAAAGGTAGAAGATTTCAAAGCTCATATTTGAACCAGTTCAAACACAAAATCTTAGCATAACGGTTGTTGAGAAGAAACGTACCCGTGATGACGTTAGAGTCCGGGCTAGCATCTATTCCTCCCAAAGTATAAGCTCTTCCTGAGCTTGTACCTTTCTGTTACCATTTCCACGGTTCTTCTAGTTTTGGGACAATCTCTCCTAATATGCCCGTGTTACCCCATTATAACATGCCCTCTATCTTTTGTTTCTTATTGTTGTGTTGGGTGTGTTGACCCGGCAATCTGTAGGTTGCTGTCATACCTCTTGAATTTTCCAAAACTTGGGATTCACATTGTCCCGTGTGTGGTATTGCACTTGGTACACAGAGTTGTCTCCCGTATATGCCTTCTTTCACCAGGGCGGCAGTGTTTGCCCTTGATACTTTTTGCTTTCTTGTGGGGTGGTTGTTGGTGATTCGTTTCTTGACGAATAACAGCCTTCCTTTTGTTTTCATTCTGCCTTTCGCATTAAGTGCTGGAGCTTTGATCCATAGTCGTTGGGCCATACTCGATAGCAAAGTAAGAGTCTTGGTCTGGCAGGACTTAACATTTCCATGAATGTTATCGGGAAGTCACTGATATACTTGTCAATCTTCGCGGTTTCATCAGCAAGAAATTTGGTGCACATCAATGCTAGTTCTTAGAAACGTTGGGTGTAAGCTGCAACATCGTTTCCCCTGACTTAAGATTCTACAAGTCAATTTTAAGTTCTTGATTTCACCATTAGGGACATTATATTGTCTGTTAATTTCTTCTTGAAAGTCACCCAAGTCATAGAATAAGCAGCATCATGCCTTAAGGTTTCATTTGACCATTCCACCGGTTTGTGAAGCACCTATAGAGTGCATGTAGCCAACTTCACTGAGATTTTCAATGGCACAACGCTAACGTAGAATACTGATTCCTCTTTTGATCCATTGAGACTAGCCACACAATGCCTGCAGTTCCTTTGAATGTTCAAGGGTTAGCTTTTCATGAAGCCGGGGTAGGAACTGATCGTGTAGTTGCCACAGGTAGTTTTAAGTCCTACACTGAATTTTTGCTTGCATCATCCTGAGTATGGGTAGAGTTTCTTTGGATTTCCCTATCGATCATAGCTTAAATGGATTCTGGAGTCATGGTGTCGTTTGTTCCTTGTCTTGTTACAGGCATGATTATATTAATCATAAGAATACAATGTACGTGAGATATAATCACAATGTCGATACAAACGGATATGATAATAATAACTACACATACACAATGGAAAATGAACAAAATGAGACAACTTATGCTTAATTCTCCATCAACATTTCATAACATAATGTCGAATTGTACATGATTTGTTTGGATACAAAATGACCACAATGATCTTAGTACAGAAAATGAAAATACTTCCAAGAGTCTATTAGCTTGGGATTTAACCCTAGAGCTTCATAGACTAACATATAGCTAGAAATGAAAAATACAACTAACAGCTACTATCGGCGTCCTCCACCATATCAATCTGAGCTCTAGCCTCTAGCACCTGGGTACGCATGATCTGTCTGACTGCATCATCCTCAGCTCTCTGGTGCCGCCACTCCATATGACTCATGTGAGTCTCTAGTGTCTCAAGTCACACCAATAATGCCCTGTTCAAAGCCTCAGAACTAAGGTATGCCTGGCATACCTCATGCAACTTTGTCTCGTAAGCAGTCCTCTGACTTCTCACTACATCAATCTCGAACCTAATGTCTCTGCGGTCAGTCCGAGCATCATGAAGCTGTGTATAGAAAATCTCACTCTCTTGCCTGCGAACCTGTGGTAGCTGACCCTCAAATTGACTTCCTCAATGGAAGTCATCATCCTGTGCTCAGAAGTCTGTAAAGCTCTAACATAACCAACATCCTCTGCTCTGTTAGCAGCTCTAGCAATAGTCCGGATATCATGACCCGAACTATGAATCAAACCCTGTCCTGTCCCAACAGCATCAACAAAATCATACTGACCTCTAGATGCTCTAGCAGCAGCAGCAGCGGAACTCTCTGCTACATCACACCCAGGTAGGGGAGCAGTAAGTACAAATCTCCTCCGAGGTAGCATGTTCTCTTTGGGGATGTCATCTCTCATACGGATCATGGCTGCCCTATGACCCAATGGTGTCTGATCATAGGTAGGGTTGATGGGAGGTGGTGATGGTAGAGGTAATGGTGATGGGGGTAGTGATCTAGCAGCAGATGCATCAATCAATGCCTGGGTAGAAGCGGTTATGGGTGTCTGAGGCCTAACAGATATCCTCGCTCCGCGATGTCTAGGTGGTGGTGGTGTAGCAGCAGTCTCGTTCTCCTCGAACGGCTCAGTCTCATCAGAATCCTCAGAGGACTCATCCTCCTTAGCATCCTCATTCTCAGGCTCATGCTCCTCGCTGGGATCCTCTTCAGGATCCTCATCCTCATCCTCATCATCAGTCCCTGGCTCGTCAGGATAATCAATAGAATCTGCATCAGTGTCATCCTCCATCGGTTCTGAGTCAGCGATGTATCCAGGTGACTCAGTAGTCGGTGAAGCATCTTCAGCATATGGCTGATCCTCGGCATAGGCCTATTGGGATTGACGAATCCCGTTTGTGTTAGCCGGATAGGTAACCAAACGCACTATATTTGAAACTCATAGGTATATGGCAATTACCTACACGGGGGCCATTATCATTATATATATCATTATTGATATATACACAAGTCAGTTTGAGTGCCATGAGCTTAGACGCAATAATACTGTTTTCCATAATAATTGTACTCATTGCAATTATTACACTTATGGGTGTATAACAACGTAACCCACTGTTATGATGACTTGTATTCAAACTGTTTACCATAAACCTATGAATTTCACTCAACCATTGTGTTGATCTTTTTAGCATGTTTATCTTAGGTAATTGAGCATCACATGGCATGGAGTGGCACACACTTGAAGATGGCTAAACTGTTATCATTCAAACTTTATGTTTCTAGATTTTGGGACCTCTCTTTTGTAAAAACTCTGATGAATAAATGAATGATAACTAAATTTTCCAAAAACGTCTCTTTATGATTCGTTTTCTATGATTATGACTGTTGTACTATGAAATAATACCCCAGATTAGCTTCCGCTGCTATATGTCAAAAATGGGGGTGTTATAGATTGGTATCAAGAGCCACGGTTATAGAGAACAAGGTTGAAACCCAGCAAACTTGTCAAAACAAATACCCGAATGGAACCCCTCACATGAAATTCCCTAGTAACTACTTTTCTTTTTCCATCCAAGAAAGTCCTCCGTGCCACTACATCTCCCGAATAGTAAGTAAAGTACATAACTATTATACTATTATTTAAATAACTTATGTTATTTACCGCTGGGTTGTTAACAGAGTGATGTCTTCTCCCAACCATCCTACTTCCGATATTGAGGATGCTTTTTCCTCTAACTTTCTAGACTATATCCCGGCTTCCTCGGACTATGTAACACCCCCAAAATGGGCCACAGCGGAATATGATGATCTGGGGGGTATTACTTCATAGATCAATAGCACAAGATATGAGAACGACCATTATAAGGATCATTTAAAACTGATACATTAGATTACATAAATGGTTCGATACAAAAAGCTCATGGGCTTAACTTGATTATCTTGTAAAAATAAAGATTTCACAACATAACAATATTCCAAAATGTAATGCATGCAAATCTTTATGATAATGAGACTTCAAATGACGACCAGCCAATGTATCCGTGACTTGTACCTTATTGACCTGAGAAAACATGTTTAAACTGTCAACAATAATGTTGGTGAATTTATAGGTTTATAAAGTTAATGAAGTGGATAGCAAGATTTCCCTGTAATAAAGTAACAAATACAATATCACAAAAATGTATTACGAAATGCACTAAGCTCATGACACCGAAGCTAAACAATGTATGTATATCAAATACATATAAATGACTTTGCCCAATGTGGATGTTCAACCCGTAACATCCATGAATCCAAATGGTATACGTTCGTCGTTTCCGGCCAACCGGTAAACTAGCAAGCGCTACTTGCCCGAACGGGGATGTTAATCCCAAATAGATCTATTCATAACATTCGCGCTCACATAATGCAATTAACAATTACATCTATGCAATTAACAGTTCATGATGATGGGCATAGTGGGTTATAGCTACTTAGGCAAACTCGTAATATTTGAATTTAAAATGTACTTGCATCCATGTTGTAAAACAAACATGATCTCATCCCCGAGA
The DNA here is from genome assembly GCA_026074375.1 of Tanacetum coccineum. Classification (NCBI taxonomy): domain Eukaryota; kingdom Viridiplantae; phylum Streptophyta; class Magnoliopsida; order Asterales; family Asteraceae; genus Tanacetum; species Tanacetum coccineum. Next base: position 129,707 of record BQNB010000390.1, on the reverse strand, counting down.
TTTGATAAATGATTGAAAAAGTATAAAAGTGGGGACTATAAACTCACATCAAGTAATGATAACGTAGAAGCAAGGTAGTGGCACGAAAAACGATGCAAAAGACTTTATCCGCAACCTATGAAATTATAATACATATTCACTAAACGGGAAAATAATAATGTTAATACTTACAATATCGTCCCTAGTGTGTGCTTGAACTATATTTGAAATAATGACATTTGAAAACAATTTCTCGTTTTAAAGTAGTCAACTTTATTGGGTCAACGTGGTCCAAATATAAGTATATAATTTACAACTTCGGAATTTTAGGAAACTAGGTTGTATATAATTTAAATTATTAGTTTAGGTCAGCCCTTGGTTCGGTCTCTAAGTATGCTAATTAATTAGTCGAAACGTTGACGTTTTACTTTTTGAGTAAAACGTATTTATTACTAAGTGTTATTATGAGTTGCCTTAGAGTTTTGAATTTAATTTACGGGCTTGCTAGTTAATAGTATCGAAAAGTAAAAACATATTTGTAATCTCAGCTGGGCCGTCTATAATATTCGTTCAATAAGCTTTGTCCAGATTGGTCGTTTAATGCGTTAAAAATTCGACTAAACTTGCGTAGGTCTCAAAGTAATTTCAACACTTAGAAAAATTAAGTGACCTAGTTTATGTTCAGCGAGCGCGGCCCGAGTTTTTGAAAGTAGTTTGCGGGTTCATTACTTATCGTTAGAACAATTTAAAAGTACCCTAGTATTCTATGGCCTACTGGCTATTATCTTTCTCTTATAAGTTTTTCATGATAGGGTCGCTAACCGGTTCAAAAATGGGTTGAAAGACAGGGGTACACTGAACCTAACAGGCTGTGTGCACACAAGGTGTTCGACAGATTGTCGACACTAGGGATGAACGTGCCTTTTTAAGCTTAAATTGCGAGCTGGTTATTAAACGAAACAGAGTGATCCCTCTTCCAAATTAAAGCTAGCTTGTTGGACTCTATATAACAAAACTTGGTTCGTTATTTCTTATAGAAAAATTGTCACAATAATTCAACAAAGTTTGTTACGCTGGCTGTTTGAAAAAAAGGGTAAAGGTATGCATGATCCCCTAGGGTTTTTTAAAAAGGCACTTACTCGTTTCCAAACCACTCATTTAGCATTCGAATTGCTAAATAGAGCTATCAGGTCAACAATAATTTGGCACTACTTCTGGAATTTATGGGAAGCGTTTAGCCAGTTATGTTTTAAATCCTTGAAATTCCCGACCGAAAGTCCCAATATCATACTAGTTGTTTGAAAGGAAAAAAATTTGTAATCATAGGAGTTTAAAAGGGTTTTGCACACTATTGTATAGCAACCTTTGGCCAAGCGTTTCTACAAATTATGGCCTAATGATTATGGTCGCTTGTTATGTTTGTTCGCAACTAGCCAAGACACAAAGAGTGTGCATGATTTGTATGTCATGGTGGCTTTGCAAAAAGAGGTAAAAGGTGCTCAGCTTACACTCGAAACCCATCTTTTACATGTATGTAGGATTCACCTTCAAAGGGGCCTAATTTTATACCAGCAACCATATTTTAGGATTTTATATAAAGTGTTTTCAAGGGTTTTCATTAGGTTGTTTTTGAACACCCATTTTACAAAACAACATGAATAAAGACTATGTCTTTTCTTTTGTCTTTCAAATGAATTCAAACACACACTATGACATGAGAATTTGCATATAAAAAAAATAAGTAGACGGGGCAAGGGACTTACAACCGTAGAGAAGTCTTTGTGTATTATTTGGACCCAACCGAAACCCTAGTTTCTAAAACCAAAGAAACCTTAATTTCGTACTAACACCCACAACTTTAATTCCCCTTGTTTTACATAGGAACCTGATCGAACAGAAACCCTAAAGTGACAATAGAGTTTATGAGGTTTGATGGCGTAAGGTTTGTGGTCCGAGAGATTTGTTTGAAACTGTCAAAACTAAAAGAAATAGAGGATCCAAGATGAAGATATGAATCAGTGGGCGCCGGATTCACATGAACATCTTTTCTTTATTTGTCCCTTTGCTAATTCGGTTTGGAGTCGTATGAAAGTGAAGGCTGGTCTTGGTCGAGTTTCTCATAATATATATGATATTGTCGATCATTTTGGTGGTATTGCAAGGCGCAAGACTACTCATGTTGTTATTGCCAAGTTAGTTGTTGCGGCTTCAGCGTATTTTATTTGGCAAGAGCGTAACTGGAGGCTTTTCAAGAAGTCGAAGAGGTCCATTGATCAGGTTGTTTCGTGTATCTCTTCTTCGGTTCGTATGAAGCTGTTGTCGTGTGCTTTCAAACGCACAACAGAGGGAGTGCTTTATGCTAGGTTATGGGATTTACCTAATTCTATCTTTAGATGATTGTATTTTCCTTTTGTCTTTGTACCATTAGGTGGTTCTTTCCTAGTGGTGTTATTTGCTTTGTAATTTTGTAATTCGAATGGCATGTCATTCGAAATGGCTGTTCAAGCTGTATGCTTGAGGTTAATGTGACACTCTGTCACATTCCATTTGTACTTATTGGCATTGGGTATTAATATAATTTACCGGGGTATTGTCCCTTTTACCCAAAAAAAAAAGGTGATGACTATTTATAACTTGGGAGCAAAACCAATGTTATCCTAGCACTAGGAAGTCACGAGATGAATGGGCTTTGCAAAGAAAATAGTTATGGATTTTATATGTTGGATAAAAGATTATATTAAGGATGGGATTTCTTGTATATCTTCTAAATTTAAAAACAAAGAAAAACATGTATGGTTTGATAAAAATCAGTCGACATATACTAAATTGTAGGAGTGTGCATGAGTTTTTATTTTTAAGACTTATCTACTTTTATTTTATAGAAGTTACATATTGGTGAAATTTGATTCGAATAGTTTCACTTTGATTAAATGAGCGTGATTGTATAAATTTTCTTGTCGCGTAAATAATTCAAATAACGTGTATGAAAGGTTCAAGTGAAATCTTAATAAATGTAGTGCAAATTTTATAATTGGTTCTATAATTTGACGTAATACTAATCACATCTATAAATGCCTTGGTTGAATCTTTGAAACGTATGAGTACGTATAAGCATTGTGATATTAAAGATACACGCGCAATGCCCAACAACTTAAAAAGGATAATTATATTATGAAATTAACGGGATCGAAATATGACCTGAAAACGCGGGGTGTTATAGTCTCCCCCGGTTAGATGAGCCTTGTCCTCAAGGCTTAAGTCCTGGTGCTCAATGACAGTTCGGTTTTGGTGAAGAGGTGTGGATACTTCTGCTTGAAATGATCTTCGCGTTCCCAGGTGAACTCAGGACCTAGTTTAGAGTTCCATCTCACCTTAATGATGGGAATGAGACTTCTCTTCAATCGCTTGATTTCACGATCCATAACTTCCACTGGCTCTTCCACAAAATGGAGCTTGTCATCAACCCTTAGTTCTTCCAACGGAATCACAAGTGATTCATCGGACATACACTTCTACAGATTCGACACGTGAAACGTGTTATGAACTCGGCTTAACTGTTATGGTAGCTAAAGCTTATAGGCAATAGTTTCGACTCTCTCGATTACCTTGAAAGGACCGACATACCTAGGGTTTAACTTCCCTCGTTTTCCAAAGCGCACAACTCCTTTCCAAGGTGAAACTTTTAACATGACCTCGTCACCAACTTGAAATATCATTGGCTTACGTCTAATGTTTGCATAGCTCTTTTGTCGATCACGAGCGGCTTGGATTCTACTTTTGATTTGGACGATCTTCTTGGTGGTTTCATGAATTATTGTCGGACCAGTAAGCTGAGCATCTCCTACTTCTGCCCAACATATGGGTGATCGACACTTTCGTCCATACAGTGCCTCAAAGGGTGCAACCTTTATACTGGTATGGTAACTGTTGTTGTAGGAGAACTCTACTAACGGTAAATGTCTATCCTAATTCTTTCCAAAGTCTAACACGCAAGCGCGTAACATGTCTTCTAAAGTTTGGATATTTCTTTCACTTTGACTGTCGGTTTCGAGGTGATAGGTTGTACTCATGTCTAATCGGGTTCCCAAAGCCTTATGGTGTGCTTGCCAGAATAGTGAAGTAAATCTACCATCACGATCGGAGATGATAGATACAGGCACACCATGTCGGGTAACTACTTCCTTCATGTAAAGCTTCATTCACTTCTCCATGGGATCATTTTCCCTCATTGGTAGGAAGTAAGCAGATTTTGTAAGACGATCAAAGATCACCCAAATGGTGTCATAACCGTTTGCCGTCTTAGGGAGTTTAGTGACGAAATCCATGGTGATTTTCTCCCATTTCCATTCTGGAATCTTCGGTTAGACCAGTAAACCGGAAGGTTTTTGATGTTCTGCCTTGATTTTAGCACAAGTTAGACATTTGCTAACATAAGTGGCAATGTTCGCCTTCATGTTAGGCCACCAATACAACTGCTTCAAGTCTTGGTACATCTTATCTGAACCGGGATGAATAGAATATTTTAACTTGTGGGACTTGTACATGACTAAAGTCCTTAAGTCGCCATAACATGGTAACCAACTCCGGTTGTTTAAACATAAAGTTCCGTCCGCACGGGGTTTTAATCTTTCCTTTGTAAGGTCTTGTCGGAGCATACCTCCAACATCTTCAGCGGTGAGGTTTTCAGGTTTTAATGCTTCGGTTTGAGCTTCTAGGATTTGTTTAGGAAGGTTCAAACCAATAGTCATGACTAAGGCTCGAACCCTCAAAGGTTTAGACCGTTCTTTCCTGCTCAAAACATCAGCAACAACGTTTGCCTTCCCCGAGTGATAACGAATGTCACAATCGTAATCACTAAGTAATTCCAACCAACGCCGTTGTCTCATGTTTAACTCTTTTTGATCCAGGATATGTTGTAAACTCTTGTGGTCGGTAAATACGGTGCACCTTGTTCTGTATAAGTAATGTCTCCACATCTTAAGAGCGAATACCACGGCTCCAAGTTCCAGGTCATGAGTTGTGTAATTTTTCACATGGATTTTCAGTTGTCGAGAGGCATAGGCTATAACTTTCTCGTTTTGCATAAGTACAGCACCCAATCCCTTATACGAAGCGTCGCAATAAACAATAAAGTTTTCTGATCCTTTAGGCAAGGCTAGAATAGGTGCGCTATACAGCTTTTGTTTAATCAATTAAAATGCGGCTTCCTCCTTCTCCCCCCAGTCAAACTTCACATTCATCTGAGTCAACTTAGTCATTGGCTTGGTGATTTTGGAAAATCCTTCAACGAATCTTCTGTAGTAACCGGCGAGTCCTAAAAATTAGCGGATCTCTGTTGCACTTTTAGGAGACGCCCAATCTTTAATTGACTCGATCTTTGCAGGATCTACATGGATGCCTTTGCTATCTATCACATGTCCGAGAAACTGTACTTTAGGAATCTAAAATTCACACTTGGAGAATTTTGCGTACAACTCCTCTTTCTTAAGCAACTCCAAGATTAATTTAAGATGCTCTTCATGCTCTTCCTTGTTTTTTGAATAAATTAATATATCGTCGATAAAGACAATCACAAACTTATCCAAATAAGGTTTGCACACCCGGTTCATGAGGTCCATAAATACAGCAGGTGCATTTGTTAACCCAAAAGGCATTACTTGGAATTCATAATGGCCATAACGCGTCTTAAACGCGGTCTTTGGGATATCTTCTTTGTGAACCCTCAACTGGTGGTAACCTGATCGTAGATCAATCTTAGAGTAGACACTTAACCCTTGAAGTTGATCAAACAAGTCATCAATCCTGCGAAGTGGATAACGGTTCTTTACCGTTAGCTTGTTTAGTTCATGATAATCGATGCACATACGAAACGATCCATCTTTCTTCTTGACAAACAAGATCAGGGCTCCCCAAGTGAAGAGTTGGGTCTTATAAATCCCTTGTCGGATAGTTCTTGAAGTTGTTCCGCCAGTTCCTTCATTTAGGATGGTGCCAACCGATAATGCGCCCGTGCTACAGGTGCAACACCTAATACCAAATCAATTTAGAATTCCACTTGTCGGGCTGGTGATATACACGGCAAGTCTTCAAGAAAGACTTTAGGAAAGTCTCTAACAATTGGCACGTCCTCAAGTCGCTTCCCCTCCGACTCATCCTTGGCTTCCTTTTTAGTACTGTGTGCCAAAAAGACATCACATCCCCTTGACAAATATTATTGTGCCTTAGAGCATGAAATGATATTTAGTCGAGATTCTCCCCTTTTGTTGTTCCCATTGCCTTGGAAAATTAACATCTCTCTTCCGAAAGGAACACGTACAATCTTCTCGTCACAGATGATCACTCCATGATACGTTGTTAACCAATCCATTCCAATAATGACATCAAAACTATCGAGTGGGATAGGCATCAAGTATGTTGAAAGGGTGATTCATGAAGTTTAGAGTGCAATCTGGGATTATGGTGTTAACTCCTATGATTTTCCCATCGGCTAATTCTACGTCATAATGATTTTCTAATGTAGTGGGGGTAATGTCAATCAAGGCACTAAAGGTAGAAGATACAAAGCTCCTATTCGCACCAGTATCAAACAAAATCTTAGTATAACGGTTGTTGAGAAGAAACGTACCCGTGATGACATTAGAGTCCGGGCTAGCATCTCTTCCTCCCAAAGCATAAGATCTTCCTTGAGCTGTACCATTCCTGTTGCCATTTCCACGGTTCTTCAATTTTGGACAATCTCTTCTCATATGCCTGGTGTTACCACATTCATAACATGCCCCAGTCTTTTGATTCTTATTGTTGTTGTTGGTGTTGACCCAGCAATCAGTGATAGCATGACCATACCTCTTTCATTTTCTACACTTGGATGCATATTATCCAGTGTGATGGTAATTGCACTTGGTGCACAGAGGTAGGTCTCCGGTATAGGCCTTCTTTTCACCAGGGCCGGCAGTGTATGCCCTAGCTACATTTTGCTTCTTGTGGGGTTGTTGTTGGTGATTGTTTTTGACGAATCATCAGCCTTCCTTTTGTTTTCATTCTGCCTTTCCGCATAAGTGCGGAGCTTCTGATCCATCAAGTCGTTGGCCAACTCGATAGCAAAGTTAAGAGTCTTGGGTCTTGCAGACATGCCATTTCCATGAATGTTATCGGGAAGTCCACCGATATACTTGTCAATCTTCGCGGTTTCATCAGCAAGAAATTTGGTGCACATCAAGGCTAGTTCTTGGAAACGCTGGGTGTAAGCTGCAACATCGTTTCCCCTGACCTTAAGATTCCACAATTCAATTTCAAGTTTCTTGATTTCACCATTGGGACAATATTTGTCCGTCAATTTCTTCTTGAAAGTCCCCCAAGTCATAGCGTAAGCAGCATCATGACCTAAGGTTCTCATATGACCATTCCACCAGGTTAGTGCAGCACCTAGCAGAGTGCAGGTAGCAAACTTCACTTGATTTTCAATGGCACAACCGCTAATGTGGAATACTGATTCCATCTTTTCGATCCATTGAGACAAGCCCACAATGCCTTCAGTTCCTTTGAAATTCAAGGGTTGGCATTTCATGAAGTCGGGGTAGGAACAGACACGTGCAGGTTGCACAGGTCGTCTGAGTCCTCCACCCGAATTGTGGCTTGCATCATCCTGCGTGTGGGTAGAGTTTCTTTGGATTGCCCGATCGATCATAGCTTGAATGGATTCTGGAGTCATGGCGTCGTTTGTTCCTTGTCTTGTTACAGGCATGATTCTAATAATCACAAGAATACAATGTACGTGAGATATAATCACAATGTCGATACAAATGGACATGATAATAATAATTACACCACAACACCATGGAAAATGAATAAAATGAGATCAACCATAACATCATACATCAACGTTTCATAATATAATGTCGAATCATACATGATTTGTTTGGATACAAAATGACCACAATGATCTTAGTACAGAAAATGAAAATACTTCCTAGAGTCTATTAGCTGGGATTTACCCCTAGAGCTTAACGGACTATACAAGATAGCTAGAAATGAAAAAATACAACTAACAGCTACTACCGGCGTCCTCCACCGTATCAATACAAGCTCTAGCCTCTAGCACCTGGGTACGCATGATCTGTCTGACTGCATCATCCTCAGCTCTCTGGCGCTGCCACTTCATACGACTCATGTGAGTCTCTAGTGTCTCAAGTCGCGCTAATAATGCCCTGTTCTGAGCCTCGGAACTAAGGTAAGCCTGGCGTACCTCATGCAACTCTGTCTCGTAAGCAGTCCTTTGACCTCTCACTACATCAATCTCGAGCCTAATGTCTCTGCGGTCAGTCCGAGTATCATGAAGCTGTGTATAGAAAATCTCACTCTTTTGCCTGCGAACCTGCGCCTGGTAGCTTACCCTCAAATTTACTTCCTCAATGGAAGTCATCATCCTATGCTCAGAAGTCTGTAAAGCTCTAACATAACCAACATCCTTTGCTCTGTCAACAGCTGTAGCAATAGTCCAGACATCATGACCCGGACTACGAATCAAACCCTGTCCTGCCCCAATAACATCAACAAAATCATACTGACCTCTAGGTGCTCTAGCAGCAGCATCATAATTCTTTGCTACATCACACCCAGGTAGGGGAGTAGTAAGTACAAATCTCCTCTCAGGTGGCATGTCCTCCTCGGGGATGTCATCTCTCATACGGATCATGGCTGCCCTATGACCTAATGGTGCCTGATCATAGGTAGGGCTGGTGGAAGGTATATGTGCGACCGCGTACTCAGCAATGCGTGCCTCCATGGATGTTGGCATGGGTGGCTCAAGTCTGACAGTCTTCTGTGCCCTACGGAGACGTGTTTGAGAAAAAGGGATCCTAGTCTGAGGTGACCTAGGTGGTGGTGGTGTAGCAGCAGTCTCGTTCTCCTCGAACGGCTCAGTCTTGTCAGAATCCTCAGAGGACTCATCCTCCTTAGCACCCTCATCCTTAGGCTAATGCTCCTTGCTGGGATCCTCTTCAGGATCCTCATCCTCATCCTCATCGTCAGTCCCTGGCTTGTCAGGATAATCAATAGGATCTGTATCAGTGTCATCCTCCATCGAATCCGAGTCAGCGATGTATCCAGGTGACTCAGCAGTCGGTGAAGCATCTTCAACATATGGCTGATCCTCGGCCTGGCTGTCATCATCAGATGGTACGTGATGCTCTGCTTGCTCTAGCTCTTGATCATATAGTAGTACATGCTCATCCAACTCCATAGGATCAGGTACATAGGCAGGTGACAGTGGGTGTGCCTGCCCTTGTTGGGTGACCTCCTCGTATGGGTCCATATCCGGAATCTCGCCGGCATTCTCGAGTGGGATACCCCATGATGATGGTCCGTTTGAATCGGAAGATACAGACGTATAGGTAATAGTAGATGAAGCGTTGTTTGAAGAAATGGCAAATCTGTAATCATAATATAAACTTGTATAAGTATATTATATAATACCATCAGTAATATACGTAATGTATTGTAAACACGTATATAACTTATGTAAGCACTTAGTACAAACAACTAATGCTAAAATGATGTATGACATGTAAGCATGTATACTAGATGCAAATAAGTAATGTATGTATGTTCCTTTGAAAAACTTTTGAATGACACAACGTTTGAAAACGGTTATAGGCCAAGTAAAAACATTTGACCTCGTTCTCTATAACCTTGGCTCTGATACCAATCTATAACACCCCCAAAATGGGCCACAGCGGAATATGATGATCCGGGGGTATTACTTCATAGATCAATAGCACAAGATATGAGAACGACCATTATAAGGATCGTTTAAAACTGATACATTGGATTTTATAAATGGTTCGATACAAAAAGCTCATGGGCTTAACTTGATTATCTTGTAAAAATAGTGATTTCACAACATAACAATATTCTAAAATGTAATGCATGCAAATCTTTATGATAATGAGACTTTAAATGACAACCAGCCAATGTATCCGTGACTTGTACCTTATTGACCTGAGAAAACATGTTTAAACTGTCAACAATAATGTTGGTGAATTTATAGGTTTATAAAGTTAATGAAGTGGATAGCAAGATTTCCCTGTAATAAAGTAACAAATACAGTATCACAAAATGTATTACGAAATGCACTAAGCTCATGACACTGAAGCTAAACAATGTATGTATATCAAATACATATAAATGACTTTGCCCAATGTGGATGTTCAACCCGTAACATCCATGAATCCAAATGGTATACGTTCGTCGTTTCTGGCCAACCGGTAAACTAGCAAGCGCTACTTGCCCGAACGGGGATGTTAATCCCAAATAGATCTATTTATAACATCCGCGCTCACATAATGCAATTAACAATTACATCTATACAATTAACAGCTCATGATGGTGGGCATAGGGGGTTATAGCTACTCAGGCAAACCCGTAATATTTGAATTTAAAATGTGCTTGCATCCATGTTGTAAAACAAACATGATCTCATCCTTGAGATTTGATAAATGATTGAAAAAGTATAAAAGTGGGGACTATAAACTCACATCAAGTAATGATAACGTAGAAGCAAAGTAGTGGCACGAAAAACGATGCAAAAGACTTTATCCGCAACCTATGAAATAATAATAAATATTCACTAAACGGTAAAATAATAATATAAATACTTGCAATCTCGTCCCTAGTGTGTGCTTGAACTATATTTGAAATAACGACATTTGAAAACAATTTCTCGTTTTAAAGTAGTCAACTTTATTGGGTCAACGTGGTCTAAATATAAGTATATAATTTACGACTTCAGAATTTTAGGAAACTAGGTTGTATATACTTTAAATTATTAGTCTATGTCAGCCCTTGGTTCGGTCTCTAAGTATGCTAATTAATTAGTCGAAACATTGACGTTTTACTTTTTGAGTAAAACGTATTTATTACTAAGTGTTATTATGAGTCGCCTTGGAGTTTTGAATTTAATTTACGGGCTTGCTAGTTAACGGTATCGAAAAGTAAAAACATATTTGTAATCTTAGCTGGGCCGTCTACAATATTCGTTCAATAAGCTTTGTCCAGATTGGTCGTTTAATGCATTAAAAATTCGACTAAACTTGCGTAGGTCTCAAAGTAATTTCAACAATTAGAAAAATTAAGTGACCTAGTTTATGTTCAGCGAGCATGGCCCGAGTTTTTGAAAGTAGTTTGCGGGTTCATTACTTATCGTTAGAACAATTTAAAAGTACCCTAGTATTCTATGGCCTACTGGCTATTATCTTTCTCTTATAAGTTTTTCATGACAAGGTCGCTAACCGGTTCGAAATTGGGTCGAAAGATGGGGGTACGCTGAACCTAACGGACTGAGTGCACACAAGGTGTTCGACAGATTGTCGACACCAGGGATGAACGTGCCTTAATAAGCTTAAATTGCGGGCTGGTTATTAAACAAAACAGAGTGATCCCTCTTCCAAATTAAAGCTAACTCGTTGGACTCTATATAACAAAACTGGTTGTTTTTATTAGCTTATAAAAAATCATCACATAAATTCAACAAAGTTTGTTACGCTGGCTGTTTGCAAGAAAAAGGGTAAAATATGCATGATCCTCCTAGGGTTTTTAAAAGGCCTTAACTTACTCTTTTCCTAACCATTTTCAGCGATTCAAATTGCTAAATAGAGCTTATCGGGTCAACTATAATTCGCAAATAACTTTTGGATTTATGGGAAGCGTTTACTAATTGTGTTTTTATCCTGAAATGTCATGACCAAGTCCCACTATCTATTACAAGTTGTTTGTAAAAAAAATTGTATATCGGAAGAGAGTTAAAGGGGTTTGTAACATGCAATAGCAACCTTTGGCCAATGCATTCTACAAATTATGGCCTAACGATTATGTCCCTGTTTATGTTTTGTTCGCAACAGACAAGGCACAAGACTGTGCGTGATATGTATGTCACGTGGCTTTGGCAAAAGAGTAAAAAGGTCTAGCTACTCTCGACCATCTTTTTCAATATGTAATCACAGCTTTAAAGGGGCCCCTAATTCAAACACATATTTTAAGATTGTATAAAGTGTTTAGGGTTTCATTAGTTTTCGACCCATTTTTACAAAACTACATGAAGAAAAGACTTCTTTTCTTTAGTCTTTCAAAACGAATTCGGTATAATTTCTCGGTCACGTGATTGACTGTCAAGGCATTCACGTGGATCCTGCCAAGATCGAATCTATTAAAGATTGGGCATCTCCTAAAACACCAACGGAGATTCGTTAATTTTTAGGTCATGCTGGATACTACCGAAGATTCATTAAAGGGTTTTCAAAAATCGCTAAGCCGATGACCAAACTTACTCAGAAGAAAGTCGCCTTTGAATGGGGTGACAAGCAGGAAGCAGCTTTTCAGACATTGAAGAATAAGTTACGTAGCGCACCTATCTTAACTCTCCCACAAGGAGCTGAGAACTTCATTGTTTATTGTGATGCGTCACATAAAGGATTGGGTGCGGTGTTGATGCAAAACGAGAAGGTGATAGCTTACGCATCATGACAGTTGAAGATTCATGAGAAAAATTATACTACTCATGATTTGGAACTTGGTGCAGTGGTGTTTGCTCTGAAGATTTAGAGGCACTGCCTGTATGGAACCAAGTGTATGGTGTTCACATATCATAAGAGTCTACAACACATACTAGACCAAAAGGAGTTGAATATGAGGCAACGGCGTTGGTTAGAGTTGCTCAGTGACTACGATTGTGAGATCCGTTATCACCCAGGGAAGGCAAATGTGGTTGCTGATGCTTTGAGTAGGAAAGAGCGAATTGAACCATTAAAAGTCCGAGCTTTAGTTATGACTATTAGTTTGGATCTTCCCAAACAAATCTTAAATGCTCAGACTGAAGCACAGAAACCAGAGAATCTCAAGAACGAAGATGTAGGAGGTATGATCAGGAAGGATATACCAAAGGAGAAGTTGAAGCCCCGCGCCGATGGAACCTTATGCTTAAACGGTAGGAGTTGGTTACCATGTTATGGTGACTTGAGGACTGTGATCATGCACGAGTCCTACAAATCAAAATACTCCATCCATCCGGGTTCCGACAAGATGTACCAAGACATGAAGAAGCTATATTGGTGGCCCAATATGAAAGCCGACATCGCCACCTATGTTAGCAAATGTTTGACATGTGCTAGGGTCAAGGCCGAACATCAAAGGCCATTGGGTTTGTTGGTACAACCCGAGATACCCTAATGGAAGTGGGATAACATCACACTGGATTTTATCATAAAGCTTCTTAGGTCATCGCAAGGCTATGACACCATTTGGGTGATTGTTAACCGACTTACAAAGTCTGCAATCTTCGTACCAATGATGGAAACTGACCCCATGGAGAAGTTGGAAAGGATGTACCTAAAGGAGGTAGTCACAAGGCATGGAATACATGTCTCGATCATTTATGATCGTGACCCTAGATTCGCTTTAAATTTCTAGAGATCACTTCAGAAGGCTTTGGGTACTAATTTGGATATGAGTACTGCGTACCATCCACAAACTAATGGACGAAGCGAGAGAACTATCCAAACTCTCGAGGATATGCTACGTGCTTGTGTGATCGACTTTGGAAACGGTTGGGTTAAACACTTGCCACTAGTTGAGTTTTCTTACAACAATAGTTATTACGCTAGCATCAAGGCTGCACCGTTTCAAGCACTTTACGGTCGAAAGTGTCATTTACCTGTTTGTTGGGCCGAGGTTGGACAAGTGCAACTCACCGGTCCAGAAATAGTCCAAGAGACAACTGAGAAGGTCATTCAGATCAAGCAAAGAATGCAAGCCGCTCATGACCGACAAAAGAGTTACGCCGACTTAAAGCGTAAGCCGATGGAGTTTCAAGTTAGGGATAGAGTTATGCTAAAAGTTTTACCTTGGAAAGGGGTCGTACGTTTTGGCAAACGGGGAAAGTTAAACCCTAGATATCTTGGACCCTTTAAGGTGCTGGAAAAGGTTGGATCCGTTGCTTACAATCTTGAACTTCCTCAAGAGTTGAGCAGGGTTCACAATACATTTCATGTATCCAACTTGAAGAAATGTTATTCTGACGAACTGTTAGCCGTTCCATTGGAAGGACTTCATGTTGATGACAAGCTCCGTTTTGTGGAGGAGCCCGTAGAGATCATGGATCGAGAGGTAAAACAGTTGAAGCAAATCCGTATCCTAATTGTCAAGGTTCGATGGAACTCAAGGAGAGGTCCTGAGTTCACATGGGAACGTGAAGACCAATTTCAAAAGAAGTATCCGCACCTCTTCACTAAACCCGTACATTCGTCAAGTGTTGCGACTTGAGCCTTAGGGACAAGGATCTTCTAACGGGAGGAGACTGTAACATTTCACATTTTCAGGTCATTTACGACTTCAATTATTCAATTATTTATTTTTAGGCTTTCGCGCGTTTACTTTTAATTTTTACCGTTAAGCTAAATCGCGTAAACTAAAAATCAGCATTTAACGTAAACGGGCATCAAACCATTAAATGTTTACATCAAGTAAGTGTTATAAAGTGATTAAGATGATAATTTATAACTTTACGCTTTTTGTTTTTATTGGTTACGTAAAACTTTTACGTAACGCAATAAAACTACACTTTTGCATGCATGGCAAACAATAAACCCACCTATACTTCAACAAATACCCACTAATACCCATAATACCCAAAAACTTCATAAACATTTGTTTAATTCAGCCCCTAGCCAAATTCTACACATATAACACATATATACTTGAAATTAAATCATCTAAACCTCCACTAACTTGAATAAACAATACTAGTTGTTAACCAATGGATCAAAGAACCACTTTTGCCTTTTCTTTGTGCACAAGCTCACGGCAAGGAAGAAGAGAAACACATAAGTTACTAGTTAACATATCAAACACATGGAATTAAATCCCAAGACCTCCACTAACAAGCATAAACAACTATATACATTATCCTATGGATCATGAACCCTAAACAACTTTATCTTGGACATATTTCTTTGCTTAGAACTGGTTACAACATGGAAACAAGTAGGAGACAACACCAAGCATGCAAGTGAACTATCACATCCCTAAAGACATGACACACCTCTCTTACACCTACACTAACACACATGTAAACCCTAAATCATTATCTTATAAGTCTTGTTGCTTCCTTATCCCTCCATACCCACGGTTGAACCATGCACAAGAAAGGGAGACATATATCAAGCATGAAAGTAATGTCACTTCATCTCTTACAAGTCTTAATCATGTCCCTAACCCTAGCATTGTATTTAATCACTAAACAACTATTTTGTCCCCTCCTTTTGAGCTCTAAACCGGATACACAAGGAAGCAAACCCAAAACCATTTGTTGGTTTCAATTAGTTGGTATACACGCAAGTCTTGGCTATAAATAGGTCCCATAAAGCAACTAGTATGCACACACTTATCATTTTACAAGAAACCAACCCAAGAAACCCTCTCTTTGAACCCCTTAGCTCACGGCTCACTCAACACACATACCTATAATCCATAGTTTTGATTTCTAAGTTAGCACAATCATTCAAGGGATATTAGTAATCATATACAAGGTGTCTTGGAAGCTTGGTTTGGGTTATACAAGGGTTTATACAAGGAAGGTTCCAAATTAGGGTTTTCAAGAAAATTAGGGTTTTCTAAACCTAATTTTTGAATTAGGGTTTGTTTGGTGGGGTTTACTATTGTTCATCAATCATCATACACCATCTAAGGTTTACCTAAAGCCCTAATCTTTTCAATATATTAATTTTATGTTTTTTATAATTGTGTGTAGTTAAATCCTTACCTAGGTTTATTTTATGAAGTTATAAAATAAAAACATGTATATGTATACACGAATTACTTTTGTTTTGTGGACAAGATAATGTTTAAAATGTTTTAATATGTTTAAAACAAGGATTTACAAGCAATGGATTAATTATATAATTACTTGTCAAGTATTGATTATTTATTTAATTATAAAGTTTAGATAAGTAAATAAATATGTTGGACAATTTTCTTGGATAATATGGACCTATTATGACAGACACAATGTAGAGGACTTAAATTATATACCATGGTTGTTAATTTATAAATTAGAAGACTTGTGGTAATTTTATAAAGTTTAAAAGTGTATAAAATGAGTTAATTAATCTTTTATATGCTACTGTTCATTCGAACAAATTGACACTTTATTTTATATTTTATAAAAATATTACATCTCATAAGGATCGCAAGCATATAAGAAACTTGAAAATCCGATAAATAACGAAGGAGTTATGA
The DNA here is from genome assembly GCA_026074375.1 of Tanacetum coccineum. NCBI lineage: Eukaryota > Viridiplantae > Streptophyta > Magnoliopsida > Asterales > Asteraceae > Tanacetum > Tanacetum coccineum. Next base: position 113,444 of record BQNB010000390.1, on the reverse strand, counting down.
CTTTTTCATGTTTATGTAATAAAATAAACAAAAGTAACTTTATAAAAGTAATTTTATAAAAACTAATTTTTTTATAGAAACAAACATTGGACATGGACCATGTTAGATGATAGAAAATTTAATTATGAATCCATGGACATAAGAATCACTAGAAACCGAATTAAAATGAATAAGATACAATAAATATACGATTTCAACAATTAAAATTTATAAAAAGTATTTTTTTTAAATATACACTTACTGTTACTGTTCATAACAGTAAATATGAATATAATAAATGTAATATTTGATTAGATTTTCAAATACGAATCCATACATGTAAAGTACGATGAAAACGGGATCAAAACGAATAAGTTACGACGTTTTTAAGTTATAACGATTAATTATATAAAAGTAGTTTTATATAATTTATAAAATATTATTAAAGTTACTGTTCATCAGTGATTATAATATTTCAAATATGATATTTGACTAGAGCATCCAAAAACGAAGCCACATATATAAGTAACATATTTAAAACGAGAGAGAAATGACGTTTTTACTAAAATGATATTTATAACGTTTTAAATATTATTTTCTCAAATAATTAAAGCATTTAAATAATGGAGTTATATAAATAAGACATCAAGTATTTTTGGCAAATAACGAATTGTTGGACAAGTTTACCATTTTCACAAACATTTTTAGGTGGTGATGTAACTATATAGAAATATATGTGGTATTAGTTATTCAAAGTACATGTTACTTATACGACCTATATTTAATTAGGTTGCACTCGGATTTCGTTTGTCGATTCATTCACTTGATTTATTTCATTCACTTATTTTACCGAGGTGAGTTCATAGCCCCATGTTTTACTATATCAATGAATTATTAACTTTTGGGGTAAGAAACATGCATTGTTTTACGATTGGACGCAAGTGTACATTTTTACATGATTACGTGTTTGCCTAAGTAGCGATAACCCTCTGAGCCCATTATCATGAACTGTCAATTACTTTGTGTGAGCGCGAATGTTATAAATAGATCTATTTGGGATTGACATCCCCGTTCGGGTGAGTAGCGCTCACTGTGCCGGTTTACCGGACAACAGACGTATACCATGTCGGATTTAGGATGTTGCGGGTTAGAACATCATCACGGGCAATGTTGGCAATTTATGTTGCATTTCATACATGTCGAGCTTCAGTGTCATGAGCTTAGGGAAACGTAATTACATTTTATGATGTTTGCATCTGTTGCATTATCACGGGGAAAATCTTGCGGTCCTACATTACATTTTACATAAACCTATGAATTCACCAACTTTATGTTGACGTTTTAAAGCATGTTTTCTCAGGTCAATGAGGCACGAGGTGCTAAGGATACATTGGGGATACTCTTTTGGGGAGTCATGCATAAAAGATTTGGAGTCATTACATCTTGGGATATTTGTTATGATCTAAAATCTTGTTATTTCAATGTTGAACAATTTAAGCCGTTGTGCTTTGTATTAAACAATTTCAATAAATCCAATGTATCGTATTTCAAACGACTCTTTTAGAGGTCGTTCTCATATCTTGTGCTATTGATCTATGAAGTAACGCTCCCAGACACATTATTCCGCTGCGACCCAATTTGGGGGTGTTACAGTTTCGTAACCCATTCTCGTCAACCACCATGGGAGACGTGAATCCTATCTGTACTCTTGGAGATTACTCCAAACCTAGCCACGAAGCTACATGAATTCCATCGAGCTCCCCGCAGGGAACAACGTGGTACCTCTTCGATCTGACACAATCCGGTTGGTGCAAAACGGATGCTCATTCCACAGACTTCGGTCCGAGGATCCAAACCAACACCTCAAGGATTTCTTAAAACTTGTATACTCACTTAAACTTGACGGTGAAAACTGGGAAAGAACGCGCTTGCGTTTATTTTAATTTTCCCTTCGCGATCAAGCTAGCAAATGGCTTAAACATCTTCCAGCAGGATCCATCGCTACATGAGAGGATCTTACTACTCGTTTCCTTGCTCAATTCTTTCCATCGAGAAGGACCGCAAAACTCCACAATGATATCCATATGTTCCAACAACATCATGGAGAATCTCTATCTGAAGCATGGACTCGTTTCAAGGACTTACTACAAAAAGTCCCTCATCATGGCATCGACCTTTGGCTCCAAGTCCAAATCTTTTATGACAATGTCAATCCCGTCACAAGATGAACCATTGACCAATCGGCCAGTGGTAAGCTTCTTGATAGAAACGCCAAAGAATCGTGGGCATTATTAGAGGATCTCGCCCTCTATGACAATGAAAGTTGGAACGACCCAAAGAATTTCGCTAAGCCGGTCAAGGCAATCATTTTACCTCAAGATGTCCCGAGTACATCCGACCGCCGCCTCATTGAGATTGAGAATCAAGTTCAACGCTTGATGGAAGCTCATCTTGCTCCGACGCAACCTACTCAAGTAAATAAAATCACTACCTCATGCGAGATCTGCAGTGGTCCCCATGACACTCACTATTGCATGGAATATCCCGAACAAGCCTTTATTGAATATGCATCCTCGCGTACCGATGAAGCGGGAGGTAAGTGGTACACTTTTAAGCCCGAGCAAAACAATCTTGGTGACACCTACAATCCGTCATGCAAAAGTCACCCAAACCTTTGGTGGAGACAACCCCAAAATTTCTAAAATAATTTTTCAAACTCACCTAACCGGTTCTAACCCAATGGTTTGATCCCAAACCGTCCCTTCAACAACAAGCCTCGAAGCTTTAACAATCAACTAAATCTAGAAGGATTGGTATCCAACTTTATGGCATCTCAAGATGCTAGGCTATCCAAGTTTGAAGCCGATTTCAAACAACAACAGAATGAGATGACTCACAAAATCGACACAATACTGAAGGCCATCACCGATCGATTGACAGGATCACTACCTAGCGACACGGTTAAGAACCTAAAACTGAGTACTTCTCTAGTTTTGTCTGCTCGTTCTTACCTAACTAAAGACCCACAATGCTCAACCCATATCCATGGTTCAATCAATGCCGTCACGATACATCCCAAGCAACAAAATGACTCCCGTGATAGCAAGGCTAAGGAAGAAAAGAAAGAAAGAGAGGGCGACCCCGAAGACACCAACACCATTGCATACATTGAAGAGCGAAGAGAAACGCCACTGCTGGAGCAGAAAGACATAACTACTGTTGGTAATTTAGGATCTAACAAAGATGATGAGGGAATTGAATGGTTAGCTGTTGAAGAACCTTTAGATTCAGTTAACACAAGTGAGGAATCGGCTTATGAGTCGTTGATTAAGGAAATGCCTAAATGTTCACTTAATTATGACTTTAGGATCAAAAAGGGTGACCCAAGAAACCTTAAAATTTCTTGCATGATAGGTCATAAATTCACTGCTAACGCATATATTGATGCTGACCTACCCAAGAACATCATGTCCTTGGCCTAATATAAGTCTATTAGAAAGAATGGATATGAGTATAGAGGAAGAAATTTTGTAGGATTAGGAAGGGACATGCACTTATTTGTAGGAAATATGAGTTACGTCATAGATTTCACCATTTTGGAAAATATTGAGACTAATATTGACCCTAGCTTGTCCCACGTGATCTTTGGATGACCCTTCATTGAAATCGCCTGCCTGGCCATAAATAGGAAACACGGGTTAATGACTTTTACGGACGGAACTAAAGACGTCACATTTAAAAGACCATATAAGGACCCAGAGAGGAGCGAATTATCCAGCGATGGTAATGACTTATTATCATCTAGGGTGATACTCAGTGAGGATGACTATGATAGAGGATGTAGAAGGCCATCTGATTTAGAAGATGGGTTTTATAGAGACACCATCAAGCTTGAACCCGAGTATGCGACTAGAACGGATGATGAAAGAGAAGTCACGTAAGGATGTATGACTTCGAGTCTAGCTACAAGACATGCAAATAAAGAAAAGCGCTTCTTGGGTGGCAACCCAATATTTACTTTCCCGCATATTAGGAGTGCTGTGTGTTTTAATTCTTTGTGGTTTGTTTTATTATGTTTGAAATATTTTGTAATCATGCTTTATTTGTTTATAACTTCGTCTTATTTGCAATCAAAGGTATTTTGCAACAAAATAAGTGAAGGGGAAATATATCCGGTTTTTAAGAACCAAATTCAAACATTAAAAATAAATTGTTTAGATGAATTCGCATCAGTTTTGATCATATGATTGTAACGATTAATTACAGGTTTTTATGTAGTGCTTTCTTCAGATTTAACTAATAAAATTGCGTGCAGGAAATTTCTCATAAAAAATGAAGAAGGATTTTTCATAGACGCTGGAGACGGCGTCGGGATTAACACCCGACGGCGTCGCGTCTCCAAGCATGTGAAAATTCGAATTTTTTTAGTATTTCTGAAAAATAAAATGTGCAATATTTAAGATTTCTAACTCTTTTGTAAACCTACATAAACCTACAATTACATCATTACTCTCATCTTATCTTTACTGCTTTCATATAGTCAAAACCCTAAACTCTTGTTATATTTATATCTATCCCGGCAACTTTATTGTTGCATTATCTCGAGGCTATTCATGTAGAACTACAAAGTTTAAGTATGTAGTTAGACCCGCTCAAAGGTTACGGTCAAGAAGAAGCCTGCACCTCAAATTTCCGTGGACCGAAAAGTCTTTACTAACGAGTAATCATGCAACGTTAGTTATTTTCATAATTTATGTTAAAGTTTTATTTCAGTTTCACTAACTGCTTTTAATGTACTTTGATACTAGTATATGTTAAGAATTTTTCTTTTAATTGAATTATCGTATGTTATAACCTTTTGCAATTACAATTTGATATTTTTTTAAATTTGTGTTTAAACATTACACGAAACACTTAACCATAATATCACAACTAAGATATAAAACATCTAGAAAAAATATGAATGTTTTAGTTAGTTAAAGTTAGTATAAGAGTTATAACTAAACACACAAAAACGTATAGAAAAAACAAAACTCAATTAGTTGACAACATCGGATCATTAGCAAAAATGTCACCATACACCACCTTAGAAATCACCCAACATGACACTAATTCATCAGTGTTCACTTTATAACTGAACTTATACACGCGCCACAACGCGCTCTCACTCGTCTTCTTCAGCGAGTTCCCACACGCCTTATCCTCATTAGACCAAAACCCAGAAGCGTCCTCGTCAACATCATATCTGCAGAGGTAAACTACTTTTTGCGCGGAATTGATCTTGCTTGCTTTGAACTACATAACTTCCTTCTTATGATGATGCCCCTTCTGACCGTTGCCGCTCGGAGATAAGCTCTTACACAGATTAAGGATGATGCAAGGTGGTAGTATATATATATATGATATATATAAATATTATATATATATATGATATAATATATTTATATATATATAGGCTCGACTCGAGTTATTTTCGAGCTTATTTTAAATTATGTGTATGTTTTCTATATATATTGGGCCAACAAGTTAAAGAGGATCTAACTGGATACGTGTCACCTTCTAAATAGTCAGTCAGTCATTGTGGGGCGGGCCTGATGATGAAGGATAATGGGGACGACCATTCATGCTCTGTGGGGCCCTCTTTAACTTGTGCTTAGAAAACCCATATATATTATATGTACTAGATGATTACACGCGCATGAGCGTTAATCTGTGTCGAAATTTATTTATATGGTTATATACTCGTGTAGAGTCGTTGAGAGTGAAGAAAATTACTGGATTAAAAATGAAGCTTAGGGTGTTTGGTTTCGACTATATAGCTAGATTATGGCTTTATTTGCTTTACTATATGTGCTTATTTCGAAAACTTTATGGCTTTATATAGTTTATATTATGGCATAATGAACCTTATATAAGCCAAAAAGTTTCAAATAAGCGGCAAGATAGATAGACGTAATGAAACATAAGCCAAAAACCAAATAAGCTTTAAGATGGCTAGATTAGCCGAAACAAAAACCTTGAATTGTAATATTTATTGCCAAAGAAGTGTAATCAAACCCATAACATTCTGCAAAAATAATAAAAATAACAAATAATTTTTTCTTAAACTGTGTGTTGTGATTTGGTGGACCAATTAATTTGGGTCCGAGGGAGAATACATCGGGACTTATAATTAAATACATGATTACCACGTATTAAATGTTTTACGCAACTCTTAAATTACCACCTTGATACATTACATGCAGGAGCGGTGTCGTTCTATTGAGAAATGTTGGAAAGTGGTGTTGCTGAGCTGTGCATGGTGTGTATTGTTGAGGTTAGTTGATATGTAATAACATGCTTTGTGATGTTAGGTATTGTTGTGAGGATGCAAAGTTTTCTGTTAAGGAAGTTGATGTTGGGATTACTGCCGATTTAGGGTCGTTGCAGCGTCATCCGGAATTGTGGAGGATTGGAATGCGTAAGGAGTTGGCATTGACTTGGAAGTGTTTGAGCGCCGTGGATGCTGGAAAGGACGGGGCTTGATTCTCGAAAGTTGTTGTGAGTAAAAATAAGAGCTGGATCAAGGTTGTACGTGCTAATGCTTAAGGTTAGCTACTTAAATATGTTTGATTCTCCTTTTATGCATAATCATTGTTAACTTTGACCAACATTATGAGAGTGACTTCATTGATGTTTTCAGACTTAAGCATATAGAGTGATTCTCATTTTGCAACCGTTTGTCAACTTTTTTCCTGGTTAAATGATAAGGTCTCATTTAAAGCTCAGAATGGTCAAGAGGAGAAGTATGCATCTTTGAGTTCTTAAATGCATGCAGAAACATATCTTTTAGTTTAGTCAAAGTTGGCATAGAGCTAAAAGTTAAATTTGTACCAAAAACATATATAAATGTCATCCTCGTCTTCTATCATCATACACCATCTTAGAAATCATCCAACACGGCACCAACTGACCAGTATTCCGTGACCGTTCTAGACTTTTCTGTGGCTAAATCCACAAGATTTTTTAACCAGCTAGGATCAAATTTGGGTCTTCTTTAAGACCTTTGGGGCCCCCTTACCACTAGGCCACCTTAGAGATAAAATGGCTCAATTGGTTAAAGGAGCACTTAAAATAAGCAAGTGCAGACACCCCCTTAGTAAAGGGGCTTTGATTGGTATAGAAATTGGCTAAAAAGTAGATATCCGGGCGACAGTAGATCACACTACAAAAAAGAGGCATTTAGTGACACAACATTTAATGACACACAAAATAAGTGTAAGTAAAAGTACATGTTTACTTACACTATTCCCAAAAGTGTAAGCAATAGTTTAGTTTTGCTCACACTTTTTAAAAAGTGTGAGCAAAAGTATAATTTTTACCCACACTTTACATAAAATGTAAGCAAAAGTTGAGTTTTACCCACACTTTTTAAAAATTATAAGTAAGAGTCTTACTTTAACCCACACTTTTTAAAAAGTGTAAGTATAGTCTTACTTTTACCCACACTTTTAAAAAAGTGTAAGGATAAATGTAGTTTTACTCGAACTTAGTGTTAGAGAAAAGTATAACTTGTAAACAGAGATGATCATAATAGATCCCGGATCACATCGAACTGGAACGAACATATTTCGTTTCGGTCCTCAGTCCGTCCTTTCTCTAATATGTTGACCGACTTACTAAGTCTACAATCTTTACACCAATAAGATAAAATGATTCCATGGAGAAATTAGCGAACTCATTTGAGTGTGAAGTGTGAAAAGGGAGGGAGGGGAAGGAGAACAAAGGTATCTGATGGGGGAGGATAGGAGAGAGTGATAGGCGTTGGGATACAGGGATGAGGGCCAGAGAGGGGAGAGGGGGGAGTGAGTAGGGGATGTAGAGGGATGGAATTGTACCTGAAGGGGTAGTCACGAGGCTTGGAATACCTGTCTTAATCATTTGTGATCACGACCCTAGGTTCGCATCAAATTTCTAGAGGTCACTTCAGAAGGCTTTGGATACTAACTTGGATATGAGATCCACAAACCGACGGACAAAGAGAGAGAACTATCTAAACTCTCGAGGATATTCTACGTGCTTGTGTGATCGACTTTGGAAATGGTTAGGTTAGACATTTGCCACTAGTTGAATTTTCGTACAAAAAAGTTATCAGATAGCTTCAAGGCTGCACCATTCGATGGCACTTTTACGGACAGAAGTGGCGACTCACTGTTTTATTGGGCCGAGGTGGACAAGTTTAACTCACCGAGTCTAGAAATGGTCCAGGAGACAACTGAGAAAGTCATCTGTATATGCAGAGTCATGCTAAGCCGCTCGTTGAAACGACATAAGGTTGCGGCGACTTAAAGCGTAAGCTGGATGGTAGTAGTTCCAAGTTGGGGATTGAGTTATGGCTTATGTTTCTCCGTGGAATGGGGTGTACTTTTTGGGCAAACGGGGGGTTGTTAAACCATAGGATTTGTTAGAACTTTCAAGGTGCTGGAATTGATTGGATCCGTTTGCTTATAAAGCTTGAGCTTCATCATGAGTGTGAGCATGTGTTAACAATAACGTGTCATGTTATCCATCTGAAGTTAATGTTTTTCTGACGAACCATGATCGTTCTCGTTGGAAGGTCTCTATGTGGATGACGAGTTATGCTCCGTTGTGGAAGAAACTTTGTGATCATGGATCGAGAAGTCTATCGGGTTGGTTGCATTGCTTATCACTATTTGTGCAGGTTGATGGTTTCGTCTTAGGATGTTGGGTAATGTGGGTTCTCATTGGATACGCGTCTTAGACAATGTCATTTGTAGGTTCTTGCATCTCTTCACGAAACCCGTTCCAGGCTGATTGGGTGGCACTTCTGTGACGGAGGATAGGGCGTGTATTTCGGGTGGTGTAGTATACATTCTCACTGGGCTAGGGCATGGCCGTAGTATGGGGGGGGATTGTTTTTTTTTTATTTTTGGGTTTTACGCTTTCCGCTTTTTAATTATATCTTTATAGTTAAATCGCGTGTAAACTAAAAATCATCATCCACGGTAAACGGACACCAAACAAGTTAAAGTTTACATCAAGCAAGTGTTATATGATTATTAAGAATATACATTTATAACCTTTCATATTTTATTTTTATTGGTTACGTAAAAAAGCTTATGTTTCGCACATTAAAATACATTTTTAGACATTATCCCGGGAAATACTAGATTATCTAGACTCAAACCAATACCAATTTTTTCCCTAAAAACACAATTATCAATTTTTCGTGTCATTAAGCTATAAAGGCCCGGTTATGATTAAAAACATAACACAAACATAAGGCAAACATTATATACTTTTAGTTTATTAACCTTACTTAAGTAATTTGAAGATCATATATCTAAACATGGTATATTATGTATACCTAACTCAAATCTAGGGGTCCAATGGGTGGGAAGGAGCAAAATCACTTACATACCTCTTACAACATCGTTCCATTATCCCTTAGCATACCATTGTTAGTTTAAGGATGAATATTCTAGTTGTTAAGGTTATGGAAACTTAAACATAGCACACTTTGCTTGTTTTCTTTTTAATTTAACACGGCTCAAAGGAACCATTGGGTAATACACATAAACCTTGGCTAAATCACTATGTACACCACTAGAGATTTTTTTAGGCAATTGTACTTAGGAAAATCTTTATACAAAGATTTCGTTTTGTGTTTCACTACCCTTTAGCAATGTTCACTCACAATACCATATAGCAAATCTTGCATATCTTGTACATCAAAATTTCATTAATATTGGACTTGCACAAGCTTAAACTTCCCTAAAAACCACCTAGCACTGTTCCTTAAACTTACTACTTCTCTCTAGCAAAGGAGACATGGTTTTAGGAAGTGGTATAAAGATATTTTCTTTATAAATAGGAAGACTCACAACTAAGAGTGTTTACACACTCACACATTTAACAACACTCTAGCAAAAATTATCTTTGTCCTTGCTTTTGGGTCATACCACAGCCAAAATACAACTTGCACAAACACGACACCACAACTCACAAACAAAGGGTCTAAGGTATAGCCTAGTGATCTATAAGCTAGAATTATACGTTTAAGGGTTTGAAAATAAGGAGGATTCGGGTTTAAGCTAGGACTTGGGCTATACCATTCGGGTTTATTACTACACCACACGACACTACCCTTCAAGAAGCTAGGACCCTTGTAAGTGTCTTAGCTTGTGTTCATACTTAAGTTTCATGTTTGCTTCATGTGTCATAAGGCACAGTTATTATGTGTTAACAAGCTAAACATGGGTCATGCCTAGCATGACACAACCCATGTCCAAGTCTTTAATATATTTACAACAATATATAGACTTGTGTGGTGAACCCAAAAGCCAATTAAGGTCAGTAACAACGATCCTTGTATATAAGTATGAATGTTTAACACAAGACTCTGCACACGTTAAATTGTAGCGAGAGTTTGATAATCGTTAGAAACGGAAACACTTTTATGTCACGTATCATAATACTTAACAACTCATCTTGCTCAATAAAGGTTGTGTACACTGTAGTATATGCGAACTAGGGTTGTTTGGGATATGTCGAAATAAGTTTGCAGAACTAGTCGCGTCTTGGGACAACACGAGCTCAAAAAAACTCTAACGAATTTGTTAATCACTGATGGGTTGTTTGGGGTACGATATAAGATAGGTTAATATGCAAGGATTATGAAGTTAGTACTGCTAGCAGAGTTATTATGCTACAGAGGTAGTACTGCTAGCAGAGTTAGTACTGCTAGCAGTGTTAGTACTGCTAGCATATTGTTAATCAGTTTGCTAAGTATAATTGTAAGACTCATATGGGACGAGTGTAGCTCTTTCAAGTTACTTAACATAGTAAAAGGAGACTTAACATTGCTAAATCAAAGTTACAAAGAAACCTAACTCTACACTCTATTGGATTTTAAGAGCCCTACCTATCGGGCTTAACAGCCCAATGACAAGTGCTTATGCGGCCAACAGCTTGTTTTTTAATAGGCAGAACTAAGGGTTATTGAATACCCTAAAGCTTATGGCATTTGTTGGATAAGCCCACACCCTCAAAACCCTTACCGGGTCCTTAATGGGCCTAAAACCCCATTACCGTGGCTTATTGGCTTATGGGATAAATCAATAAGGTGAAACAACTTATTTAAGTTTGCAACACTTCTTTGAGGCAAAAATCATAAACTATAATAGTTGGAAACCCTTAATGGGCCAAATGTGAACTTTTGGGTTAGAGTTAATGGGCCACGGGCCTAACAGACTCGAATAAGCTCATCCGAGCTTATTATTAAGCCAAACAGTTTATATAGCTTATGCAAGGCTAATGAAGGCTTTTGTCACTTCTTAAATCTTAATTGGACCTAAAATGTAACTTTTGCAAGTTAGGGACTAAAAGTGTAAAAAGAGAAACTTTAAGGTTTTAAAACTGGCAAATCTGTTATTGTTTTTAAGGGCATGTTTTGCACTATGATAACATCAAGGGTATTTTATATAATTAAGTGATGGAATAAAACTTATGGTTATAGGACTAGTCGTGGTATTAATACGGTATACTTTTATAAACTAAAGTCACGCGACTAATAAATAGGTGTATTTATTATTAATACTTAAACACCGTGTATACTTAAAAGTATTGTCGTACATCCTCCCCAAGAGTCAAATGAGTAAAACGAATACATTAAACGTATTCTCACACAAAAGTGATAACAGTATATAATAAACTATGCAAGTTATTGTAGTTTATACACGAAGCTCGGCTTGCCTAAAACTTGTAGATAAGATGCTCGTATTTACTTAGGTATTTAGACAGTGTGATTATTTGCATACTTAGGCTATTACCTATCATTCCAGAGGGACTTCTTACTTAAGGTGAGTTCATGTAGCCCATGTTTCTACTATATCAAGATTTACAACTTTTGGGGTTGACGCAGAAAATGCATCGTTTTATAAATGGACGAGTGTACATTTTATCATGATTACATGTTTGCCTAAGTAGCAATAACCCATTGTGCCCATTATCATGAACTTTCAATTACTTTGTATGAGCGCGAATGTTATAAATAGATCTATTTGGGATTGACATCCCTGTCCGGTGTGAGTTGGCTATTATGGTGTCATGGATGAACACGGATGCATGCTCCATGTCGGGATTTGGGTGATGTGGGTTTTTTAGACTCATCTAGGGCAATGCTTGACAATTTATATTTTAATTTCTATTCTTGTAGAGTTCAGTGTCATGTGCTTAGGGATACGTTATTAACTTTGTGATGTTGGCAATCTGTTGCTTTCATCATACACTTGGAAATCTTGCGGTCCTACATTATATTTACATAAACCTATGAATTCACCAACTTTATGTTGAGTTTTAAAAGCATGTTTTCTCAGGTCAATGAGGCACGGGGTGTGTTTGCTGTTGTTGTTGTGCGAGTGTTTTTGGTGTGTGTATGCTACGGATACATGGGGATAGTCTTTTGAGGGTCATGCATTAAAGATTTAGAGTCATTACATCTTGGGATTTTTGTTATGATCTAAAATCTTTGTTATCAAATGTTGAACAAATTTAAGCATTGTGCTTTGTTGTATTAAACAATTTCAATAAATCCAATGTCATCGTATTTTTAATGGCTCTTTTGTGAGGTATTCTCATTTCTTGTGTTGGCTGATCTATGAAGTAACCACTCCCGGAGGATTATTTTTCCGTTGCGACCTCATATTTGGGCGGTGTTATAGTTATGTTTATGTCGGTCAAGAAAGTCCAAAAGATCACAAAATGTTGAGGAATAGATTATGCATGGTTGATGATTCATAGAAGCTCAACTTTACAATTCGATGTCAAAGCATATCAGAACAAGTCAAGCCTTATAAGTCAATGGTTCTCACTACTTCATGTTCAAAGTAAAGTCAAGAAATCAAGTATGCGAGCACAAGACTAAAGATAAAGCATAGTATGCTAGGTTTCAGTTTTTGTAAAATGAAGTGACCTCCCTTAAGGGGAGATTGTTAGGAATATGAAAGTATCGGTCACTTTCATAAATATCGTTAGATAGCTTGTTAAGTAATATTTCAAAACAAGATAGGCTAGATAAGCAAAAGCCCATGGATCTAAGCATATAGCCGGCCACTTATGTGGTATATAAACCATTTCCATGCCATGGAAAGGGTGTTGGTTGTTCATTTGTTTCATATAGTAATCTAATATTCCTTTCTTACTTTCTCTCACTAAGTGTTCATCCAACCTCCTCTCTTTCTCTGTCTAAACCCTAGATAGAATCCATACCTCGTGTGTGTTAAGATATCCTACATAGTATCATAAATTTTACTCCAACACAAATGAGCTTACGGGTACACGCAAGGTTATTTAAGCGGGTACGCCCGTGGGTATTTTAGATGGGTACACCCATGATGGGTGTACATTACCCGTCACCCACCGATGGGTATAACTTTTCACCCACGACCCATCTACGGGTGAAAATTGATAGGATTACTAACCCATTTACATGCGGGTACCCACGGGTTATGGGTTTTTTCTCACCATGCCCATCCGTAGATGCCATCGATTTGGCTGCTCCGTATGGCAAACCCATATGCAATCGCATCCTTGGGTACATCATTTGGCACAAACCCTATCCCCATCGATCCCTCATGATTTGGCTTATTCAACCCGATAATTCTAAAAATTATTTACGATTATGCTTCTATAGTACTAACCATCATAAAGTAATAAATGTTTATTATTTGTTGTTTTTTAGAATATATTGAATCGAGAAAGGATGGAAGTTTGTCCCAGCATGTATAGGCGGACTCCATATATGGATTTGCATCCTACTACAGTTTTACCTAAGAAACTTAACTCTATTTTTAGTGATTCTTTCGAGTACGTCTTCGTAATTAAAAGTTCTATCAAATTAATGATGTTTTTCAAAATATATATATCTAATGTGAACAGTAATTTTTATAAAATTATTTTTAAAAAAGTATTTATTATCGTAAAATTGTGTAATTCATAACTCCTTCGTTATTAATCATAAAATGTTAGGAACAAAATATTTCATGATGATCTTGGAGTTAATACTGCTAAGGTTAGAGTTACTGCTGCTAAGCGTAACTTAGTGCTGTTAGTGATATTAGTGAAAATTATGCTAAGTAGTTAGTACTGCCAGTTACTACTACTAGTATATATTACTACTGCTAATGGAAGTTAAGACTGCTCAGAGACTTAGAAGAAATACCACTAAGTAGTTAATACTGCTAGTGTAAAAGTTACTACTGTTAGTGTAACTTAGTACTGCTAGTATATGTTAGTACTGCTTGAGTAAAGTTACAACTGTTAGCATAAAGTTAGTACTGCTAGTGTAACTTAGTACTACTGATGAAGAATGAAGAAAATATTCTAAGTAGTTACTACTGCTTGTACACAGTTAGTGCTGCTGGTATAAAAGTTAATGCTGCTGGTTACAACTGCTGAAAGATTACAACTGCTAGAAGAGTTTCTACTGTCAGAAGGATAAAAACAAGAGAAAGGATAAAGATGAAGATTGTTTATCAAGAATACTTATGGGATAAGTATGAGATATTTTTGTAAAAGATACGTATAAGTTATATGTTTAGAAGATCATGATAACTTAGAAAAATATTGTAAGGGTATAGGTTCAATGTACCTAAATCGTATCAAATGTTCATAGAGGTTTTTTATAGCTTCAAGGTTTTGTAACACTATCATTATTACGGTGTTTGTATTATACTAAGGATGAAAGTTTAGTAAATATTTTGTTATTGATCTTGTTTTTATTGTTTCATTGAAATTCTTCTTTGTATCATTGACTAGATTCATCATGTCTATGATATTCACAATTAATGTTTCTACTATAGTTGTGTTGGATTTATCTTGCATAACATAACCTTACATAAGCGGGATAAGGAATTCAAGATCCATTTATTGGGATTCAACAAGTGGTATTAGAGGCTTATGAGAAGCTTTGGAATAGAGACACTTTATTCCACACTCTATCTACTTTTTTTCAAGAAGAATGGCTACTCAATCTCCTCAAACCATCAAGTGACCCATACGCCAACCTGGTGCAGTATGATCTTTGGAAGATGGAGGATGGAGCCGTACCTACAGTGCATTGATACAACTCTTGGGAGATCGTAGAAAATGGTAAGGCACCCATAGTAACAAAAAACGGTTGAGGGTAAGGAAACTTGATTCTAAAAAATCTACCACACGTAAAAATAAATATATAATATGATTGTAAATTCACAATTTTACCCTTGATAGAAAAGGTAAAAATGAAATTCTTCAAAATATATAATATAATATAATACCGTATTATTAAAGGGAAGTATGATTCCGGGGTCGTTTCCCACCGATTTATGAAATTGAATCCACATTTGATGCTTGGGAAATGATTTGAATTGGAAATAAGGAATGAGTTAAGTATCTACTTTTTAAAATGATTGTACAGGACATAATACTGGTAGTATAACAGTTAAGTCTTGGTAGTTATAGTCTGTTAGTATTGAGTTAATACTGGCAGTACTAAGTTAAGTCTGGTAGTACTAAGTTAGTACTGGTAGTCTTAGCAGTACTAAAGTTAGTACTGGTCATAGTTAATTCTGTTTATAGTTAAGTCTGTTTATGAAACAGAATAGTAATAGTTATCTTAGAGATATCTTAGGAGATATCTTAGGAAAGGATATGTATTATCCTTTCACACGGTTGTAAAGCCCATTAGGGTTTCCTTGGTGTATAAGAGGAACCCTAAGGCACAATGTTATAAAAACACAACGATTTGAGAAATATATAGAAGCATAGAGCTTTATAGTAAATTAGTATTGTCGTTTCTTCTTTACTCTTGTGTTAAGATTCCGCATTTACACTTGATAATTCATAGTCAGTATCTCTCATATAGTTAATTTGGATTTATCCAAGTTGTCTATCGTCTTACAAAGGCTAGTCAGATCCTAAACCAAGGACCTGCAAGTGGTATCAGAGCCTTTAGAGGGACTCTGAGAAAGAAGAAACATATAGAACCACAAACAACAAACAATTCCAAAAATGTCACAACCTACAAATGATGATTTCTCACAACATCTCAGTGATGGTGAAGAATCAAACCATGAAGATGCATCAGACACTCGTGCTGCACCTAAACCACAACAACAAATGATTCCTCAAACTACTGCAATCTCAAATATCAAACTCCCAATTCTGAAAAAGGAGGAGTATGATATATGGGCAATGGAGATGGAGCATTACCTTGAGTACATTGACAATGAAGTATGGAAGGTAATTCAGAATGGTAACTCCAAGAAGAGAATTTCAACTGGAAAGGATGGTGTTGTTCGAGTACTTTCACCAGTTACTGCTGCAGAAATTCAAGCTGTTGAAAAGGAGAGGAAGGCTAAGAATATTTTGCTGATGGCCATTCCTAAAGAACATATGAGAAGATTTCATGGAATGGATGATGCAAAAGAGATCTGGGAAGCCATCAGAACTAGGTTTGGTGGTAATGCAAATTCAAAGAAAATGCAGAAGGCTGTTTTCAAACAACAGTTTGAAGCATTTAAAATATCCAATTCTGAAGGACTAGAAAAGGGATATGACAGGTTTCAACAGTTACTTTCTCAATTGGAAGCTCATGGTGCTGAAGTATCAACAGAAGATGCAAATCATAAGTTTCTTAGATCTTTGCCTTCAGCATGGTCCAATCTGGCAATGACAATGAGAACTAATCCAGAGATTGACAATTTATCTATTGATGATTTGTACAATAACCTTAGAGTGTTTGAGCAAGAAATTCAAGGTGCTCCAAAAACATCTTCAAGTGCTCAAAATGTTGCTTTTGTTTCACAAAGCAAAAGTAGCACTAATAAGGTTAAGTCTGGTTTTTCTGGTGCATACAGTTCTTGCACTCCTTCTACTTCTTCAACCAATATTCCTGAAAAAGAAGTTCTTGCTGGTTTTGCTGATGAAGTAATCTATTCCCTCTTTGCCAAACAAACAGAGGATTTGGACTTACTTCATGAAGATTTGGAACAGATTGATGATGTAGATATTGAAGAGATGGACATCAATTGGCAAATAGCAATGATTGCTATTCGAATGAAGAAGTTCTATAAGAAAACAGGAAGGAGAGTTCGCGTGGATGGAAAAACGCCTGTTGGCTTTGACAAAAAGAAGCTTGAGTGCTTCAATTGTCACAACACTGGTCACTTTGCTAGGGAATGTACAGCAAAGGGGGTACAAGATGGAAAGAAGAAGAGAGATTCTCCTTATCAACATCAAGAAGCTGGGAAGCAAGAGAAGAATCAGATGGGTTTGCTGACAATGGATGATGGGATTGTCAATTGGGGAGAACACACTGAAGCTGAAGAAACAAATCATGCACTTATGGCTATCAGCTCAAGCAATGAGGTATCTTTGTGTTCTAAAACTTGCATTGATTCATATAATAAGCTTAAACTACTGTATGATGAACAAATGAATCAGTTAGGTGATCAAGAAGCACAAATACTTGCATATAGTCAAGCTGTTAAGAAACTAGAAGCTCAACTTGTTACTTCTCAAAAACAGCAACTTTCTCTAAATGAAAACCTTGCATTTCAAGCTAATGAAATACATGAAAAAGATGAAAAGCTTAAAAGATATAGGAGAATAGGAATGAGAGCTGTCAAAGAAAAGGAACAATTGCAGAAAACAGTAGATTCATGGAAAGATTCTTCCAAGAATCTTTGGAGATTAATTAATTCTGGCATGAGTTCAAATGATAAACTTGGCTTAGGGTTTGAAATACAATCTAATGATGAGGTTCTAAGTTATGAGGAAGAAATGAATTCTTCTGTCTTTAAGTGTTCAAAAGAGGATTCAATAGGAAAGCCTTTATACAGTAGATTTACAAAGACCAATGACTTTAAAGGAGCCCCACCTCCTTTAAGTGGAGATTATACTCCTCAACCACAGGAGGAAATTGATGATGCTTTGTATGTTTATGGCAAGAAAGGTCCTCAAAAACCTGAAATTAGTGTGTCAGATGACAATTCTTCTGAGCATTCTACCTGTCAATCCAATGACAGTGAAGGATCTTGTGGAAATACTTCTGAGCACTCTTTTGAGACTGAATCAGAAAGTTTAGATGAACCAAATGAGATGTCTAAGTCAAGGTTGGAAGTAACAAATGAGAAAGATGTGTCTGTTCCAAAATCAACAGAAGTTGCACCTAGTTGTGTCTCACACATAAAAACTCCTAGGCAACCACTCAAAGATAATGAAACACATAAAGTTAATAGGAAGAGTTGGAATGATATGATGAAAAGAGAACTAGGGGATGGTTACTCTTTTACAAAGAAAAAATGTTTTGTTTGTGGTAGTCTAAATCACTTGATTAAAGATTGTGACTATTATGAAAAGAAACTAGCAAGGGAAGCTGAGGAAAAGAGGGTTGTTAATACTGGTAATGGGGTGACAAAACCAGTATGGACAAATGCAAACAGGATTAATCACTCTAATAATTTTGTTCCTAGATCAGTACAACTTAATACTTGTAGGCCAAAAGTTAATTCTGTTAGGCCTAATCTTAATACTGGTAGGACAAATATTAGTTCTGGTAGGTCTAAAGTTAATACTGTTAGTCCTAAAGTTAATTCTGTTAGTCCTAAAGTTAATACTGTTAGACCTAGACAAACAGTACCTAACAAGACCTCAAACAGTTTAAGTCCCAAAAGACCACAGATGGATCAATTTAATCAAAGAAGGGATTTTTCAAAATCATATTCATCTGTAAGAAGACCTTTTGCAAAGTCTACAGCACAAATGGCTCATGCTAATGCTGTAATGGGAAGTTGGGGATCTGCTGTTAAGTCCTCAGCAAGTTATAATTGGAGAAACTCTAGGCCAAACTTCAATTATAACAGTGGACCTACTTTTATTAGAACTGTGAATGCAAATGGTCCACAAGGCAGACCCAAGCCTGCAAAGGCCTGGGTCCCTAAGAGAAACTAATTTCTCTTATTCATGTGCAGGAACATCCACTGAAGAACATGGTAGATAGAGGTATTTTTGATAGTGGGTGCTCAGGGCACATGACAGGTAACAAGGATCAACTAGAGGATTTTGAAGAATTCAATGGAGGATCTGTTACCTTTGGAGGTAGCAAAGGCTACATCTCTGGTAAAGGTAGAATTAGAGTAGGCAATTTAGATTTTGACAGTGTGTCCTTTGTGAAAGAATTAGGGCATTTTAACCTTTTCTCTATATCACAAATTTGTGATAAGCAGCATAAGGTTCTTTTTACTGAGACTGAATGTCTTGTGGTGTCCTCTGACTTTAAGATGCCTGATGAAAATCAGATACTCTTAAAGGTCCCTAGACATCACAACATGTACAGTTTTGACATGAAGACACCTTCTCCTGCTAAAGGTTTTGCCTGTTTGATTGCTAAGGCCACATCTGATGAATCTAAATTGTGGCATAGAAGATTGGGTCATATCAACTTTAAAAATCTAAACAAACTTGTGAAGGGAAACCTTGTAAGAGGTTTACCTTCCAAGGTTTTCAAAAATGACCACACATGTGTTGCTTGCCATAAAGGCAAACAACATAGGGCCTCTTGCAAGGCCAAGTTAGAAAGATTGATCACCAAGCCACTTCACACCTTGCATATGGACCTTTTTGGTCCTACTTCTGTGAAAAGCATAAATCATGCAAGTTATTGCCTTGTTATCACTGATGATTGTACCAGATTTTGTTGGGTATTCTTTTTGGCTTCTAAGGATGAAACTAGTGGCATACTTCAGACCTTTATTAGGCAGATTGAAAACCAGCTTAGTCATAGAGTTAAGATCATTAGGTCAGATAATGGCACTGAATTTAAGAATAGAGATATGCTTGAATTTTGTGGCAACAAGGGAATAAAACAAGAGTATAGTAATGCCAGAACTCCACAACAAAATGGAGTTGCTGAGAGGATGAATAGAACCCTAATTGAGGCTGCTAGAACTATGCTAGCAGATTCACTCTTACCAACCACCTTTTGGGCTGAAGCAGTTAGTACTGCTTGCTATATTTTCAATAGGGTTAGAGTGACAAAACCTCAACACAAAACTCCATATGAGCTGTTATTTGGCCACAAACCAATTATAAGCTACATTCGACCTTTTGGGTGTCATGTTACCATCCTAGATACTCTTAGTGTGCTTGGAAAGTTTGATAGAAAATCTGATGAAGGATTCTTAGTTGGTTACTCTTTAAACAGCAAAGCCTATAGGGTTTATAATCTAGTAACCAAAAGAGTAGAAGTTAATCTGCATGTTAATTTTCTTGAAGAAAAACCCAATGTCAAAGGAGTAGGATATAGATGGATGTTTGATATTGACTATCTTACTGACTCTATGAACTATATTCCTGTATCTTTGGAGAATCAAGCTAACCATGCAGGTACTTCAGAGGAAACTAACAGTGCAGGTTCTTCAATTGCTTCTGAGGAAAAAGATGAGGAAGTGGAGATTATTGTTGTGCCTTCAGCTGTCAAGATCCCTGAAGAAAAAGGTGCATCAAGGACATCTTCCACAACTTCAAAGCCAAAGGAGACCTTGTCAGAACCTCCAACAGAGATGAAGGATTCCTCTACTAATCCTAAGATTCAAGCTTTTAGAAGAGAGTTGGAAGGAATTGCCCTAAAGCATTTAGGGAATGTCCCTGAAAACAACACTACCAGTACTAACTCAATTAATACTGGTAGTCATGTTGTTAATACTGGTAGGCTTGATCATGATGATTCACTTATGCCAGAGCTCGAAATCTTTCACCAGCCTGAGACAGGGATTTTTGATGAGGCATCTTATGATGAGGAAGGTGTGATAACTGACTTCAACAGTCTTCCAACAGAAATTGAAGTTAGTCCTACTCCTACACTTAGGATTCATAGTATTCACCCAAAAAGTCAAATACTTGGTGATCCTCAGTCAGCCGTGCAAACTAGGAGCAAAGTGCAGCACAAATCAGGAGCTCATGCTCTCCTCAGTCATACTCAAAAACAGCAAAGAAACAATCACAAAGATCAACAGCATTGTTTGTTTGCATGCTTTCTATCTCAAGAGGAACCTAAAAAGATTGCTGAAGCTTTACAAGATGACAGTTGGGTTCAAGCCATGCAAGAAGAACTGTTACAATTCAAGCTACAACAAGTATGGGTTCTTGTAGATCTACCTCATGGAATGAAGGTGATTGGCACCAAGTGGGTCTACAGAAATAAAAGAGATGAAAGAGGTGTGGTTGTGAGGAACAAAGCAAGATTGGTGGCCCAAGGGTACACACAGGAAGAAGGGATTGACTATGATGAGGTTTTTGCTCCTGTGGCAAGAATAGAAGCTATCAGGTTGTTTTTGGCCTTTGCCTCATTTATGGGGTTCATAGTTTACCAAATGGATGTTAAAAGTGCTTTTCTGTATGGCACTATAGATGAAGAGGTTTATGTATCACAACCTCCTGGTTTTGTTGATCCTGATCATCCTACAAAGGTTTATAAGGTGGTCAAAGCTTTGTATGGATTGCACCAAGCCCCTAGAGCTTGGTATGCTACTTTGTCAACATTCCTAGAGAAGCATGGATACAAGAGGGGCACCATTGACAAGACTTTATTCATTAGAAGGAACAAAAAGGATATCATGTTGGTTCAAGTGTATGTTGATGATATCATTTTTGGGTCTACCAACAAGTCTTGGTGTGATGAGTTTGAAGCCTTGATGCAAAGCAGATTTCAAATGAGTTCCATGGGTGAACTTACATTTTTCTTAGGTCTACAAGTCAAGCAGAACAAGGGAGGAATCTTCATATCTCAAGACAAGTATGTAGCTGAGATACTCAAGAAATTTGATCTTGTGAATGTCAAAGCTGCAATCACTCCCATGGAGACCAAGTTGCCTTTGACAAAGGATGAGGAAGCTTTTGATGTAGATGTACACTTGTACAGATCTATGATAGGTTCCCTCATGTACTTAACTGCTTCTAGACCTGATATTATGTATGCAGTATGTGTTTGTTCACGTTTTCAGGTAACTCCAAAGACTTCTCATCTCAATGCTGTCAAGAGGATCTTCAAGTATCTTAAGGGCAAACCAAACTTGGGCTTATGGTATCTTAGGGAATCACCCTTTGATTTGGAAGCATTCTCTGATAGTGACTATGGTGGTTCCAACCTTGACAGGAAATCCACAACTGGTGGTTGTCAATTTCTTGGTCAAAGACTTATCTTATGGCAATGTAAGAAATAGACAATTGTAGCCACTTCAACAACTGAAGCTGAATATGTAGCTGCTGTAAATTGTTGTGGACAAGTATTGTGGGTTCAAAATCAATTGCTGGACTATGGTTTCAACTTCATGAATACCAAAATCCACATTGATAATGAAAGCACAATCTGCATTTTAAAGAACCCAGTATACCATTCTAAGACAAAGCACATCGAGATTCGTCACCACTTCATAAGAGATTGCTATGAGAAGAAGCTCATTAGTGTGGAGAAAATTCACACAGACTTAAATGTAGCTGACTTGTTGACCAAACCATTTGATTGCCCACGGTTTAATTACTTGGTGGTTAGCATTGGTATGATCAACCCATAGCAATATTTAAGGGGAGGCCTAGTTGTATAGTTTGTTAATTCTGGTGGCTAAGAAATCTTAATTCTGGTAATTAAGTAGATTTTAATCCTGGTAGTTAAGTAGAGTTAATTCGGGTAGTTAGTTTTCATTAATTCTGTTTATACAATTTTTGCAATATGTTTTTCTTTGTTTTAGTCTACTTTTGCAGGCATAGCATAGATGAAAGGGAGGAGTGCCAAAGTTTTTAACTGTTGTACATTTTTCATACATATTTAATTCTGGTTGAAAAAGAGTTAATTCGGGTTGACTCTTAATTAATTCTGTTTGACCAAATTAAGTCTGGTAGTGCAAATTGTTAATACTGGTAGTTTATTGTTAATGCTGGTTGCGGGAATTTTGACTTTTTCTGGTTTATCACTGTTTAAATGTTACCGTTAGAGATTTTTACGGCGCAATAGTCGTACAACAGAGAAGCTATATATAGATAAAGTTTGATTTCTCTTTCATACTTATCTTTTTATTGCTATCTTTTCTTTTGCAAAGTAAAAATTTCCTTTATAACAAAATAGTCAAGAGTTCTGTTACCAGCATCTACAATTTCACTCGCATCAAAACCCAAGTATCTAAATAAGATTGTCCAATGGCTCAATTAAAGTATTGTGACAAACACAATCAAGTGGGGTTTTTGCGCAAGCCTGACGAGAGTGCAGGGTTTGCTGAGATAGTGGATTTTCTTCGAGGTTCAAACCTCAGGTATGCTTTAACTGCTAATCCAACTATCTATGATTCTCTTGTAAAACAATTTTGGCAGAGTGCTATCGCAAATACTAAAGCCGATGGGTCTCTAGAAATTAATGCAACCATTGATACCATAAGGTACACAATCTCTGAGGCGTCAATTAGGGATTCACTTCAATTAGACGACGCCACAGGAATAACAATGTTGCCAAATGCTGACCTTTTTGAGGGAATGGGGCAAATAGGGTATCCCACTGATGGAACCTTTACTTTTTGGAAAAGTTTCTTCACACCCCAATGGCGATTTTTAGTCCACCATCTTTTACACTGTATAAGCTCTAAAAGTGGTGGATGGGATCAATTCGGTAGCAATATTGCTACTGCTTTGATCTGTCTATCCACTGGTAGAGTTTATAATTTTTCTAAGCTTATTTTTGATGGTATGGTGGCAAATTTGAAGAGCAAGACAAAGTTTTTGATGTATCCCCGTTTTCTGCAAATGATTTTGAATATTCAAACAGAAAACAAACACCTTTATCTAGCTGTGAGCCTGACCAAAAAGATCTTTGGGAATATGAAAAGGGGTTTTCGGGGGGCACCAAGACCTTTATTGCCTTCTATGTTACTTGTTGCTACTAACCCAAATGCAGGACAAGAACATGCTGCTGTGGCTCAATCCCAACCATCCTCATCAACACCTCAAGTACAATCTCACCACCAATCACCTCAAGTACAATCTCCACCACCTATCCCTACACCTACACCAATACCTGAAACTGAACCTGCACCATTTGAGCACACCTATGAGGAGCCATCTCTTGTCCACCAACACTTCTCACCCCCACAAGAACAGGCTCAAGGACAACCGTCTATGGATGATTTATACTTCAAGTGGTGTTCCCCTCAGTTTGACTCAAGAATTTACAGCCTGGAAACTTGTCTCAAACCACCAAGCAGACAATGGGGAATGCTCTTGTGGCGTTAGTCAAGACCGTGAAGAAATAGGAATAGGGTTTTTGAAGAGGAGAAATATGGTTTTGTCAGATTCCGAAGAAGAAGAACCTGAGGCTCAAGGGAGGAAAAGTCAAGATGATCCTCTAGATTCTTCAGTACAAGGATTGGTTACTCCTCCTACAACAAAAGTAAATGCTTCAGGGGAGGAACAAGTGGAAGACATAAGTCCAAATACTCTTGAAGCAGCCAAAACTCTCTCCAAGGTTTCCTCTTTAAAGCCAAGGTCTATTGACAAGGGAAGGAGATATAAGAGAAGAAAAGAGGCTAAGGGAAAGAAGGTAGTCTCAAGCTTGGATTTTACAAGAAAGAGTTTTTGATACTAGGTGCTAGAACAAGTTAATACTGCTAAAGGATTTAAGAACTGGCAGTATTAAACTTAGTACTGTTAGTGAACAACTTAGTACTGGCAATGAACAAGTTAGTACTGTTAGTGCTAAAGAGTCTACTTCTTCTCATGATAAAGGCCAAAGAGAAGGAAAAGCTCCTATGATCAGTGAAGAAACTCCTAAGAAGTCAAAAGAAACAAATTCTACAAGAGGTAAGCTAAGCCTTGCTAGAAGCAATCAGAATTGGATTCCTTTACAGAAAGAAGTATGGAGGCTAAACAAATACACTTGGATTCACTCCTTAGCTCAAAAGACATGCAGAAGAGAGAAGAGTTAAATGAGCAAACAAAAGAAAAAAAAGCTCAATGTATTAGTTAGAAGCTCAGCATACAAAAATGAAGATTGGGATTATAATTAGAGCTAATATTGAAGCTAATCAGATAGTCAAAGAGCATGTTATAAGTATATTACAAGGAGAAGAATTTGCAAGAAATGGTTGATCTTTGTCAATCAAAGGAAGAAAATATTTTGCAGAAGACAGAGCTAGAGGCTAAAAGTTGAATAAGCCCATGACCCAATCACATCTAAAGACTTAGATGAGAGTTATTTGAAAAAATCAGGGGACATGAAGTTATCACAGCTGTAAGAATTTGAGTTTTGAAGAAGTCAAGGAAAATTTGATAAGCTTGTGAAACAGTTTGGAATCCTTTGCACTAATAAATTTTTGAAGCCACTAAAGCTATTAGAAAAAAAAGATTGGTGAAAGCATCAACAAACCCCAAAAAGACAGAAAATGATGAAGCAAAGGATGATACCAACCAATAATCTGGAAAAAGAAGAAAACTGATGGCAAGAAGAGGTATTGCATACAAACATGATAGGATGACTCGAAGGTTCAGATTGAGGTTAGTGAACAAATGATTCTTTCATAGGTACAAAAAATCAATTAAAAACCTGATTCCTGTAGCTATGAAAACACCTAGATATACATAAGCCACCTATACATCCATCAAGCAAGGAGAAAAAGGAAGCGTACCAAATATTAGGAAGATTGAACTGACAAAGTGTACCATTAATTTTTGGTGCTAATGTTAGAACGGCTATATCTAGAGACGATCTTACTGAGTTATATAGATTGTAATGAATAGCTATAGGGGAAAAAAACTGGGATGGACCAAGGATGAGCAAGAGATGGTATTTTTGAAATATTTGAAGAAGTATGTGAAGAACCTCTTAGTAAACAGATGCTAAATGGAGTGAATTAGGACAGCAAAGGAACATAAGTTAGAGAAATTATGAGTCATGTAGAGTACATTGTTTTGAACGTAAGTCAATGATACATATATGTTTATTTAGAAAGAAGATATCCCTTATCTGCTGAGATTGCACAGCCATGCTAAGATAAAAATAAAGAGGAAAGGCCAGATGAAAATTGCTACAAAATGTAAAAAATGATGGAATAGCAAGCTTGTATTAGAAGTGGTGAAGTCTGAAGTAGTTAGAAATTCTAGATAGAGATGAGAAAGGATAACACTTGGTGGAGTGCTATGCACTAACTCAAACCATGGATATCATTTCAACATGTCAATCAACCTAAAACTGCTAGTCCAGATCAAACGGCTGCTTGTAAAGACTTCTCAAATCCGTTCTAAGGTTTCAACCACACATGCAAATAGTGTATGGATACAAACTCACCATATCTGTCTAAGTGAAGAGTTGGGCTAGCCCACAATTTTATGCTTGTGGTAAAGCTGTGAAAAACCATAACTAGTCCATAAGAATTATGGCTTAAGGGTAAAGACAAATTGCAAATTCATAATTCATGGTTGAAACTACGATATAACAAAAAGTGGATGGTATATAAACTCACCAATTTCATGTACAACGAGTTTGACCTGGTTAATCAATCCCCCATGAAATTTACCTTATCTATGCCAAAGGATTGACTAGGCCCTGAGCAAACGGCTACAGTAAAGGCATAGTCAAATCCGTTTATGGCTGTAATGGTTTGCCAAAAACCATATGTATTCCACTCACCAAATGTTTCATTGTACTGAGAGTTGAAATGGTTTTCCATTATCCATGGACATGCACCTTCTGGTTGGCCAAGGATTGACTACTCCAGAGTGAATGCTACTGGTAAATTAGACAAAATCAAAATCCATTTAACATTTTCAATGATACACCTCTCACAGGAGTATAAACACAACACCTGGAAGTGATGAGAATATACAGAAACTTTAATGAAGATTTTGATTGTACAAAATTGTTCAATGTTGCTGCTATGATGGATTGCTGAAGAGCTTTGACTATAGTGCTGGCATCAGATAGAAAAGAGAAGACTTGAATGTTGCAGATCAAGAACTAACTTGAAGAATACTATTTACAACATCCTCAAAAGCTTAAATTGTTTAAAAGTCAATCAAGAATGTTTTGAATGAACAATGAAGTTTCACATGTGAAGATCAGTTAGGAGGATTGTTGGTGAAAAAAGATTGTAACAGACTTAATACTGTAGTAATAACAGTTACGTCTGTAGTAATAGTAGTTTCCTGTTATATTGAGTTAAATACTTGGCAGTACAAGTTCAGTCTGGCAAGTACAAAGATATGTAACTGGTAGAGTAGCAATTGCTAGAGTTAGTACTGTCATTAGTTTAGTTCTGTTCATAGTTAAGTCTGTTTATGTAACAGAATAGTAATAGTTATCTTAGAGATATCTTAGGAAAGGATATGTATTATCCTTTTACGCGTTTGTAAAGCCCATTAGGGTTTCCTTTGTGTATAAAAGGAACCCTAAGGCACAATGTTAAGAAGTATGTTTTGAGAAATATCAATAGAAGCATAGAGCTTAATAGCAATTTAGAATCATTGTTTCTTCTTTATTCTTGTGTTAAGATTCCGCATTAACACTTGATATTCATAGTCAGTGTCTCTCATATAGTTGATTTGGATTTATCCAAGTTATCTATCGTCTTACAAAGGCTAGTCAGATCCTATACCGAGGACCTACAAAAAGGTTCTTTTAAATTAAATGGTTCTACAACAGCCGGTGGGGCTTGTTGTTGACGGTTAAGGTTGCGGGTTTAAGAACGAGTGCGCATGCACAAAATTAAAAAAAGAAAATTTAAACTAATTTTTTTTAACAATCTATTTTAACGGATAACGAGATAGACAACTTGAACCAAATAATCAAACTTACTTCACGGTAGCTCTTAAAAATTTTACTTTTTAAGGTGAGCCGTATTTCGTAAGTGACACAAATTGTAAGTTTTAAATCTTTAATTCGAGTTGGGAACTTATTGATGGATAATACCTCAATGGAAGGTATTATTTGTTGGTGTTCTTTTACCAACTTTGTTTATTTTATTATTATTTTTTTATGGATAATTTTATTTTATTTTTGATTTTTTTTATATGATAATTATACTAATAAAAGAAAAGAAAAATATTTTTACTTTTTATATTTTATAATTTTTTTGTATTTTTGATTTTTTAACAAAAACAAAACTTTTGATAACGAAAGGGTCTTCAAATCACGATCAACAAATGCAAACGAAGGAATCTTAATCACAAATCCCCGACAACGGCGCCAAAAATTGATTACTAGTAAATCAACACACGTAATAATAAAATATAATATGATAGAAAATTACCAAACTACCCTTGAGGACAAAGGTAGAAAGGAAAATCTTCACAAATATATATATAATATAATACGTATATTAACCGGGAAGTATGATTCCCGGGTCGTTATTCCCCAACGATTTAGGAAATTGAGACCACGTTTGTTGTTCAGACAATGATTTGAATTGGTAACAAATATTGATTTGATTTTCTATCTCTATGAATTAAAAACAATTAAAATAAGCAAATGATAATAACTAAGCACAAAAACAAATAACGGGAAATTAAACTTTAACTAAAAACGCAAAACGGGAACCCTAAACGGAGATTAAAAACCCTAATTTTCCAAAATTAAACCTAAAATGAATTTTTCTCTTTTAATAGACTCTAATTGACTAAGAAGTAAGTTTAAAGAAAACTAGAACAAAAACGGATTTGAAATGAGCTTAAAAACACAAAAAATGTAAACGGGAATGAATCATGTTCTTTAAAAAATGAAATTTTGCAAATTAAACCCTAAAAAAGCAAAACTAATTTTCCTACAAACTTTACGATAAAAGAAAATTTTATAAAAAAGAATTATATTTTTTTGATTATTTTTCTATTTTTTATGATTTTTTAAAGTTTTTAATAAAAATAAATGTTTAAAAATACTAAACTAATTATAAAAATTCTAAAAACATTATAGAAAATAGCTTGAACTAATACGGACCTAGGAAAAATAAGCTTGGTTACACAGCTTATCGAATAAGCTGTGTAATAAGCTTAAAACAACTTATAAGCTAAATAGGAAAAACGTATACAAGTATTAAATTTTGTAAACTTAGAATGAAAAAGACCCCAGGGCACATTGGTAGTGAGTGTGTGTGTTGTGTTGCTATAAAGGTTGAGGGTGTTGAGGTCGGGGGTTCGAGCCTTGCTCACCCCCGATTTCCACCTTCCTTTTTTTTTGAAACTTATAAAAGCAAAGTTGTAGAAAACTGAAAATAATCACTTTTAATACAAAGAAATTATTTTTGAAAATCACTAAATAAGCTGAAAACTGGCTTATAAGACAGAAAAACTCTTAAAACTATTTTTTTACTTTTTTGGCTTTTTATCTAAAATTTACAACTTAAAAAGCTAACAATAAGCTAAAAGCTAGGAAAGAAAAACATAGGCAAACTAATAAGCTAGTCTAAACAAGAAAATAAGCAAAAGGAATGAAAATAAGCAAATTAAGAACTTAGGATAAAACTATAGACCAAATAGTCAACTAGCAACTTTGGGCTTAAAAATAAGTACTAAAATGGATCCTTATGACAAGAAGCTCTATTCCTACTTAAAGCTTAACCTAAAAGCTATTTAAAATTGCAGAGAAGATTCATTTTGAAATTCAAATAAGCAAGGAAAAAGCACTATGAAAAAGCTACAAGCTGCTGACTTAATATATTTTAGATTTAACTGAAAAAGCTAGAGTAAGCTAACAAGGACTTAATAAGCTATAAACTAACTAATTCTAACCTAATAAGCCATTTTAAGTAAAAATTAAGTTAAACCTATAAGCTATAAGCTACTATTCTCTAATAAGCACTAAATGAGACTCTTAGAACCAAACAGGCCCTGCAAGGACCTTTAAGCTTATTTTTCAATGAGCTATTGGTTCCTTGTGGGAATTTGACTTATGCAGGCTTATACTACAGCGAATAAGCTACCTAAATCTACTTTTAAAAATTATTTTGAAAACTAAGTGCTTAATGAAAAAGCTAAATGAAAATAGCCTAGAAACTCAGAACATACTGAATTGGTTTTTAAATGGAAAATTTTCTATTATAACTGCTGATGCAGTTGACACAATTGTGACCAAAACTTAACTAGACAAAATGCAGGCCCTATGTTTAGATTCTAACAAGGCTAAAAACTCAAAATGAAAGACAGAAGATAATGATAAGGCTAGAAGAAATTAAGCTAAATTATGCAAATTACTTGACAGATTATTAAATTTATAAGAACTAATAAAGATTACTTGATTTATCCTAATCTAACTTTTGAAATACGATTAAAAAGGACTTAAATTATAAGATCAAATCAAATTTCTCAAGACCAATTGGCCACTAGCAGTATTAACTTGTGGTTAATACTGTTATGCCAAACACCCCTTTAACTAGACTTAAAATCATTTTGACTTATGAAAAAAAACTTTTTAATGAGCAAAACTTTAATACCAGATAACAAATAGTTATGAAAAAACCTATTGATTCTTAATATTAATGGCAAATAAGCCAGAGACAAAGAACTAAGAACTATGCTATTATTTTTGTGTTTTTTGACAGTTTTCTGAATTAAAACTAAGAAATCTAAGATCTATGCTATAAAACTTAAAAACAGATATTCAAACATATTTAATAAGCACAAATAGACAGAATTAAGCACAAATAAGCTAGAATATAAGCAGAATATAAGCATATGCAAAATTAAAGCTAAGATACTTGAAAATTAAAGGAAACTTACAAAAGCCTTAGCTAAAAAAAGGCAATAGTGCTCAAGATAGCTTTCAACAGCTCTAGTTTATCACAAGGATAAGCTAGTAAGGACACATAAGCTCTTACATGTTAAGCTTATCATCCATAAGTCTATAGTCCATAAGCATAGGTATTTAAACTGATTTTATTGGTTTATGTAGATTAAGAGCTTATTAATAGCTCAATTTGAGCTTAGAGACTCAAAGAGCTTGTATGAGAGCTTATGAGAAGCTTAAGTAACATTACTAGCTTATTAGACACAGTTTGAGTAAAAGTGAGCTTTTGAAAAGTAAGATAAAATTCAAATTCTATTAATGAAAAACTGCTTACAATATTGAAAAAGGAAATTACATCAAACAAACATTAAGCTAAAACATTTTAACTAAAAATTACAAATAGCTAATTTTAATAAGCTTATTATAAACTACTCATAGATATCCGTGTGTGATGAGGCATTCACTTGTATTTATATCTGACTGGGTGAAGATTCTAGGCTCCTGAGTATGTTAGACGCATCCAATCAATCCTCCCCTTCATTCTTTCTCATTCATGGCTTTCTAATTCTTGGCCATTGGATCATTAGTGAGCTCACGGATTGCTAGCGTGGCATCAGTTATTTGTGTCAGGGTACTGTGCTTCTTCTACACATATTTTTGTGCAAATCCCAACAATGATACGGAGTGTTTATACTTTCTCTCGCGTGTCATTCCCTTTTGAGTTTTAGCCAATGCAGGGAGCATCATGTGTCGGTTTAACTCTGCCAAGGTGTACCTTATACTTTGAATTTCATGGTTCACGTAGCCAATTTTGATTTACCCTCTCTATAAGCACGGGGTAAATGGGGGAGGAGATGAATAGTGGTAACTTCTTTTCCCGCTCAATTTTTATATAGGTGTGTTTGTGTTTCTTTTGACCCGGGGGTTTATTGGTTGGATTTGGGATTATAAAGGGGATTGGATTGGTGTTGTTTTGGGACAAGGGTTTTATAAGGGTTAACAGGTGTTATATATTAAAGAGTTAACACCGTTAGGGTTTAGGGACTATTTTTGCAATTTTGTTTTCTTTGAGGGACTGATTTGGAATTTTTGGGTTTTTGTCATTTAGTGGTTGATTTGGTTGGACAAGGTTTGACCTTATGTTGCCTTTGTTAGCATTCTCCGGATCTTGTATTCTCTTTCTTTACCGTGTCCGTGTTTGTCGATTTTGGCGTTTTCTTGAGATTTTTGCAATACCGTACACATACACAATCACAAGAAAAAACACAAGCATTATTCAAGCATTTAATCACAATTTTGTCTTTTTAGGGCCATTTTTTGATATAAAACGGATTGTGTTTTCACACATATTCAAAATTTCCCCAAACACTAAGCGATTGCTTGTCCTCACGTAATTTATTTGTCTCCATAACCAAATACCCTCAAAACTTTCCCAAACTAAATCTTTGAAAAGTAGCAAAGACTTTTGTGGAGAGAGTTAAGAAATCACAAGTTATAAAACACCCCTTTTTCCCATTTTTATAAAACTTTTTCATTATATATATATATATATACTTAGAATATTTCGACTTTTGTTATTTCCATAACTGTTAGGGGTCATAGAACAAGATGCATTTCGATCCGAGAATGCCCCA
Organism: Tanacetum coccineum; assembly: GCA_026074375.1. NCBI lineage: Eukaryota > Viridiplantae > Streptophyta > Magnoliopsida > Asterales > Asteraceae > Tanacetum > Tanacetum coccineum. The sequence continues at coordinate 81,038 of BQNB010000390.1, read as the reverse complement.
AAAAGGATAAATTCATCGTCCCCGATTTTTCACTTATCCAAACCAAGCTTAAAACGAAATCACAGCTAAATATCTAAAAAAAATGCTAACACTACTCATATTTGCAACTTGTGAAATTTTTACTCCCGACATTTATTATATCTTAAGTGAGTGTGCTATTATGAATTTCAACCATGGATCAACGTTTTGCAACATACTATGCTTCACGTTCCACCCAAGAATAATGAGTTTGAAGGCGAGAATCATCATGTAGGACTTTCGTCATCGGCAATACTAAACACTTGCGGCTAAGTGCAGGCTTTTGACTCCCACCAGAGTCTTGTATCGGGACTCACGGAACTTAGGTTTCAAAAAACTCTCAAAGTTTCCTGTATTATACATAGCTTATAAATAGAATAGTCATGTCGAAAGCCATATTTCGAATTTAACAAAAAGGAATCTATTTATTAATTCACACTTAATATTAAACATTTATGCAATTGTAACCCTCGACCTTTTAGAAGGCTGCAACATCGGTTGTGAGCCGGCAAGATGCATCAAACTTTTATCAGCCTCAGATTTTTTTTTTATTTTTACTATGGGCTTTCTTTAGAAGACTACCACATCGGTTGTGAGCCGGCAAGAGGTAGTAAACTTTTATCAACCCACAACTTCTATTATTTTATTTTTTTATCATTTTATCATTATTTTTTATTTTTTATTTATTATTATTTTTTTATTTTATTTTTTATTTTTTTTACTTTATATAGAGAAGACTTCTTTTTGAAAAATTCAAGTATAAGGTTGAACTAAGACTAAAATTTTGCTATATATTACATAAAAAATTGTTGATTTAAGTTTAATCTCTAAAAACAGCACGTATATTAATCCGGTTAAGAGCTTATGGGATTAAGATTTCCAACTAATCCTTGTTTAGCATCCTACTCATAATTAACTCTATCATTTTTCATTCTTCGCTAAAATTCGCGAATGCTTAGTTTAAAAGTTTAAGGAACAAGCTAGAGCTCAAACACGTCTCTAATTTACCCAAAAAACAACATCAACCATCAATAAATACCAAAATATAAAAAAAAAAAAACAAAAAAAACAAAACCCAAACAAAAAAAAAAAAAAAAAAAAAAAAAAAAACACCAACACCAAAAACCCAACCACACCCAAAAACAAAAACAAAAAAACAAAAAAAAAAAAAAAAAAAAAAAAAAAAAAAAAAAAACAACCCCCAACCCCAAAAAACCCACCCAACACCAACCCAAACACAAAAACCCCCCCCCCCCAAAAAAAAAACAACAAACATCAAAACAAAAAAAAACCACCAAAAAAAAAAAAAACCCAAAACCCAACCCCCCCCCCCAAAAAAAAAAAACCCCAAACCCAAAAAAAAAACACCCCAAACCAATTAACACCACAATAATTAAAAAAAAAATATAACCCCCCATACCCCCCCCCCCCCCCCCCCCCCCCCCCCCCCCCCCCCCCCCAAAATAAAAAATATTTTTTTTTTTTTCATCCCCCCGTTTATGACAAAACACTTATTTTATTTTTGAAAATTTTTAAATTTTTCATATTTTGAAAATTTGGTGGGAAAACGGGGTACGTGAGAACAACAGGCAAAAAGTAGGTAAGATCATATCGAAGATATACTACCCCATACTAAAATCAAACATTGTCCTCAATGTTTCCTAGCCTAAGACTTAAAAACCCCATACTAGAACTCAAAAAGGTCGAATGCATAACCTAAACATGAAGAAAGTATCACAAAAATCTTAAGCCGTTTATCAAGTGTGCTAAAAGATAAATGTTAGTCGATAAAAATCTTTAGGATATCGGATTTCCCCAAACTAATGGCAAGCAAAGGCTAGGAAGCTCGAGTGGACCGGGACAAAACACCGAACACGAGAGTCTTCAGAAAATTTGGGTTAATCCTGCAAACAATCACAAGTACAAACAACACACACAAAGATCGGAAGAGTACAAGCCTCCTCACAACACATTAGAAGATAGAAAGAAAATACAAAATGGATAAGCATGGGGTGCCTCCCACGAAGCGCTTTGTTTTTGGTAACCGAGTCACATAGCTTGACTCGATCCCCGAATTTATTCGTCCTTGGGGAGAGTAAATGGAAGAGAAAATCTCAATCGGGCTTTCATTAATGTTTGGACAAACATTAAAGCACATGAAAGTTCCACCCCGATGAGAAACCACAGGCTCTAAGTGGAGATTGCCGGGGTCAAAAATGGTGGTCCTCATTCCCAGTGGAGGGAAACTGAAAGGAGCAACCTCAGGGTATGTGAGATATGGAAGAAAAATCCAAGTGACAAATGTGAAGGAATTGTCAAACTTTAACATTAATCTCACCTCCCCCTAGGTCAAAACATTCATCTTCATTAAGCTCATCAACATTGTTTATCACGGGCTCATTGGGTTCCATGTTGAAGGTTAAACGTTCATGAATGGGATCATCGTTAAGCAAGTTGTCAATAATGTCCTCTTTTCCCCCCCCCCCCCCCCCTTCCCCCACCCCCCCCCCACTCCCCCTTCCCCCCCACCCCCTTCCCCCCCCACACCCCGCTTACCCCCTCCCCCAGAGTCCAATCACTTTTCATTTAACCTGGTGGTATCGAATCATCCGGTCCGAAAAATATATCGATCTCTTCCCTATTGGAGTCACTATCCTCAACAAGAGTAGTAGATGTGGGAAGAGACTCGATGATTGTATGAAATTTTCCCGGTGACTGGGAAGATGAATTACTGCAAAACAATGACATTGATGTGATAATCATCTTGCTCTCTAACAATTCTTGGAGGGAATCGTGATAGTCACCGGTGAACTCATGGTGAAGAGGATCACTCTTGGGAGAAAAAGTTATCAAAGGTTCATTCGGTGGTTCATTCCTAAGTTGTTGTGGTTCATGATCGAAAAACACTTCGGGATAAAGATTATGGGTAGTATCCTCATTAAGCAAACTCTCAAGATAGGTTACGTCCCCTTCCGATTCATAATAATCTTCATTATACGTAGGAACTTCGATAGCTAGAAAAGCATCGATCTCATCATTATCGCCTCCTGGTTCAAAACATTCAGCCTTATCATTCGTTTTACATTCCAAACTATCATTCTCTTCGAAAAGTGGATTATTGATGAATCCCTTGAGAATAAAAGCAACACTTTTCAAAGGAATAGGCGGATCATCGTGGAGTAGAAACTCAATGTCGTCTCTTGGAGTAAGACACTCATCTTTGTTAGAATCAGAAAGAGGTGCGACTAGGAAAGTCGACTCATCAAGGTGGGAATCATAAGAATCCTTGCACTCGATATCCTCTAATTCTTCATCAAAAAGAGGGTTTATGTCACTAGAGTTGAAATTGACATCAAATTCAAAAAGAGGGTTAGAGAAAGTCACGGAATCATTACTTGGAACTTCACACGAAGGTAAAACGTTCTTACTATCACTCCTGGATGTTTCCTCAGATTCTCTTGGGATTGGGACAATTTCCTCATCACTAAAAGTACCGAGGTGCTCGTCCCCCATTATGAGAGAATCCTTAGGCTCAATAGACGGTAAAGTGGATGTGATTGCAAAAACTGAAGAAACTTGAGGTGGTTTGTTTGAATGAAACATGATCTCCTTGCAAATAACTTTAAAATTCTTCAAACAAGGTGTGATACGAATTTGGCGTTTAACTGTCGGTTCTGCGAGATTCTTCACTTCTTGCTTTTCTTTTTCATTGTTGACATCTTCCGGTGGAGGTGGGCAAACTTGAGTGGGTTCGTCGGGAAACCTTTTAAAACTATCCTTGCATGCGTCATTAACCATTTTAATTGACTTGTTTTCATGCTTTTGAGGATGTTTTGACGTGCCATTGACATGAAAAGTTATTTGTTCATTTCCGTCCCTTAAAACAAGCTCTCCTTCGTATACATCGATTAAAGCACGGCTGGTTCTCAAAAAGGATCTCCCAAGTATGAGAGGAACTCGAGGATCGGCTTCGAAATCAACAACAACAAAGTCGGTAGGAAAATGGAAATTCCCAACTTTGACAAAAATATCTTCGGCGAGTCCTTTAGGATGAGTAATCGATCGGTCCGCTAACTCTAAAGTCATCCGAGTTGGTGTAAGTTCCGGCAGGGAAAGCTTTTTCCAAATAGAAAGAGGCATAAGATTTATGCTTGCGCCAAGATCGGCCAAGGCGTGGCATACATCCATTCCTGGGAAATTACATGGAATAAGAAACTTGCCGGGATCTCCAAGCTTTTCGAGAAGCTTTTTGAGGAGCATCGCCGAGCAATTCTCGTTCAACGGTATCTTAGCTAACTCAAGCAACTTTTCCTTATTCATAAGCAAACTCTTAATCGTAGGAGCAAATCTTGGCATCAAAAGTAAAGCATCCGCGAAACTAATGTCGAAGCGCAAATCTTGAAAGATTTGGAAGATCTTCTCCATTTGATTCGAAGCTTTGTCACGGGACTTTTGATCATCACGTCGTGAAGGATATGGAATTTTTAGCTTAGGTAGACTCTTCGGAATATCGGATTCCGGAATGGGAGTGGTTTTAGGCAAAGTCTTCGGAACATCGGGTTCCGGAATAGAAATGGGGATAACCGGAGGTGGGATTTGAGCGGTACTTCCTTGGAAATTTGTTTGCTCTTTATCCGTTGTCTCCTCGGTTTCTCGTTCCACTACCTTTTTAGGAGAAGGATTAGTAGGAATCGAGGGTCCCTCATAAGCAACACCACTTCGAGTAGTGATTGCTTTCATCTCACCCTTCGGGTTTGGAATTGTGTTACTCGGAAGAGTACCCGAAGTTGAGGCTTGATTTTGAAAGAAACTTCCTAAAATACTCCGCATGTCATTATTCAAATTTTTCCTAAGATTTTCCTCTTGTTTAGTTAACGTGCTTCTTATTTCATTGATTTGACCTTGCATATTTCTCACAATTGACTCATTAGCTTTCATATAACTCGTAATTTCGGATGGAATCCCTTGTTGAAAATTGATTATTATGAGCTTGAAAAGGTTGGTTTTGAAATCCTTGATTTGAAAAATCTAGGCACATGATTAGAACTGTTTTTGAAAACTTGATTTTGATGAAAATTGTTTCCCCGATTGAAATTGTTTCCTTGATTTTGATTTTGATAATTCCTATTTTGACCATTGTTTTGCACCGGAGCAAAACCGGGTGGTGCCATTTGATTACTAACACGGTTCGGATGGTTAACTTGATTGTAGTACTCAAGTCCGCATAACATAGCCTGTTTTATCGGTAGCCGGATTATTATAACAAGTTATGGGCACCACCACAAGTAACGCAAGATTCCTCAACCGCTTTAACCGGAGCGGGAGTGACAACTTTTTTAGAAACAATCTCGACTAAGGTCGAAAAGTTGATCTGCAAGCTTATCGATTCTTCTTATCCGTTTTACGAGATGGTAGCATTCATCCTAGAAGCATTTGATCTATTACGTGAATAACGAACTTTTGATTTATTCTCAATTATGTTTAAAGCCTCTCTAGTCGTTTTACTCAAAATATTTCCACCCGCCGCGGCATTTAAAGAGTCTTGTTCATTCTCATTTAAACCGTTGTAAAAGGTATCAACTTGAGTTAACTCCGTAAATCCGTGATGAGGACAAGCTCTAAGCAACTCCTTAAATCATTCCTACGCTTCACTAAAAGTCTCCTCGAATTTTTGTGTAAAACGAGAAATTTCATTCTTTAAGTGAGTGGTTTTCGAAAGAGGGAAATATTGGTTAACAAACTTGGTAACGAGATCCTCCCAAGTCAAGATTGAGTTTGGTAATTCTTTCTTTTACCAAGTTTTATCGGCTCCCTCGAGCGAATATGGAAACATCATAAGCTTAATCACATCGTTAGGCACATTCCTAAATTGTAAAGTCGAGGTAATTCTCTTAAAACTAATAATATGAGCATGTGGATTCTAATTGACTAAAAAGTAAGTTTAAAGAAAACTAGAACAAAAACGGAGTTGAAATGAGCTTTAAAACACGAAAAATGTAAACGGGAACGAATCCCGTTCTTTAAAAATAGAAATTTTGTAATTTTAACCCTACGAAAGAAAAAGTAATTTTCCTAGAAACTTTACGATAAAAGAAAATTTTCTAAAAAAGAATTATATTTTTTTGATTATTTTTCAATTTTTTATGATTTTTTAAAGTTTTTAATAAAAATAAATGTTTAAAAATACTAACCTATTTATAAAAATTCTAGAAAAAATACAGAAAATAGCTTGAACTAATACGGACCTAGGAAAAATAAGCTTGTGGTCACAGCTTAATGAATAAGCCACGAAATAAGCTATAACAGCTTATAGAGCTAAAAGGGAAAAACGTATATAAGAAATAGATTTTGTAGGACTATAACGAAAAAGACCCCAGGGCGTGTTGGTAGTGAGGTGTGTGTTGTGTGCTATAAAAGGGTTGAGGGTGTTGAGGTCGGGGGTTCGAGTCTTGCTCACCCCCGATTTCCACCTTCCCCTCTTTTTTTATTTTTGAAAACTTATAAAAGCAAAGTTGTAAATAAGCTAAAAATAAGCATTTTTAATAAAAGAAACTTTTTACGAAAAGGACTAAATAAGCTGGAAATGCTTAAAGAAATGACAGAAACTACTTAACTACTTTTTTGACTTTTTAAAGAATATTTAGAACTTCACAAGCTGAAATAAGCTGAAACCTAAGAACAAAAAGCTCTTCTAAGACTAAAGTTAACCTAATAAGCTTTATGAGGATATAATAATAAGCCTGAAATCTCCAAATAAGCTCAAACAGTACTAACTTAGTGTTAGTACTGCTAAGCTTTTACTTAAAGCTCAACTAAACTACTAAAAGCTAGACAAGCTCTTGGGAAAAGCTTACACTGAGCTTATCTACTCTTCTTAACCTAATAAGCTAAAATGAACAAAAATAAGCACAAAGTAACAATCCATAAGCTGAAATTCACAAATAAGCATTTATAGAAAACTTAAAACCAAACAGTCCCTTAGACAGACTTTGAGCAGGGATCTTTGAGCTTATTTTTAGATAAGCTTTTGGATCCTTGTAGGGATATGGCTTATTCAGGCTTAAACTATAACTAAAAGTTTTCCTAAAACAAGTTTTAAAAACTATTTTGAAACACAGGAGCTTATTGGAAAAACCTATTGAAAACAGCTTAAAACACTCAGAACCTGCTGAGTTTCCTTTTGAAATTGAAAAGACAAAGTGCTTATTTAAAAGCTAAAAACAGATAACCTAATAAGCTTTATAAGCTAAGATAAGTTCAAACACACTTAAACTATCTTATAATCTACTTGTGCAAGAAATTTGAAAAGCTAAAAGTTATTTTAACTAGCTAAAAATTTAGATTTAAAATGACTAATTACAATTTAAAACTGCTGATGCATTTGACAACCAAAACATGGAATAACTAAGTGCAGGCTAAATGAACTTGATCCTATGCTCTTAAAGACAAAAACTAAGGACAAATTAAGCATTAACTTTTAGAAACTAAAAATGCAAATTACTCTTAACAGATTTAAACTAATATTATCCTAATTTATGTAAAACTAATTTGACCTAACCTAGCCTATAAATCTAGCACTAAAAGACTTAAATGAGAAGATTAAATCAAAATCTTAAGACCAATTGGCCACTAGCAGTATTAACTTGTGGTTAATACTGCTATGCCAAACACCCCTTTAACTAGACTTAAAATCATTTTGGCTTATGAAAAAGCTTTTTAATGAGCAAAACTTTAATACCAGATAACAAATAGCTTATGACAAACCTAATGATCTTATATTAATAAGCAAATAAGCCAGAGACAAAGAACTAAGAACTATGCTAATATTTTTGAGTTTTTGACAGTTTTATGAATTAAAACTAAGAAATCTAAGATCTATGCTATAAAACTTAAAAACAGATATTCAAACATATTTAATAAGCACAAATAGACAGAATTAAGCACAAATAAGCTAGACTATAAGCAGAATATAAGCATATGCAAAATTAAAGCTAAGATACTTGAAAATTAAAGGAAACTTACAAAAGCCTTAGCTAAACAAAGGCAATAGTGCTCAAAAGAGCTTTCAACAGCTCTAGCTTATCACAAGGATAAGCTAGTAAGGTCCCATAAGCTCTTCCATTGTAAGCTTATCATCCAAAAGCTCAAAATCCATTTAGCAAGGGTATTTGACTGATTTTAAGAGTTAAGTATATTAAGAGCTTATTAATAGCTCAATTTGAGCTTAGAGACTCAAAGAGCTTGTATGAGAGCTTATGAGAGCTTTTTGGAATAGTGACTGACAACATTTGAAGATTACAAGAGCTTATGACAGATTGAATAAAAGAACACTAAATTTCATTAACTTGAAAATTGATTACAAGATTTTAAAACTGAATTACAATAACTGAATTTGAAAATTACAAAAGCTAAAGTTTAAAAGCTAAAAAATTACATAAGCTAAAATTTTAAAAGCTAAAAACTAGATATGCCTGTGTGTGAATGTGACAGGCTATTTATAGCCCTGAGGAGATGCTTCTAGGCCTTGGATCATGCTCCTTTCTCCCTTAATCTTGTCCCTTCATTCTTTCTCATCATTGGATGCCTTTTTATCACCGTTGGATTAAATGGGTGAGCACACGGATTGCCAACGTGGCATTCCGTGTGTCAGACCATTTGTGCTTCTTTTGCAAGTATTTTAGTGCAAAATACTTGTCCTTGGTGTGTTTCTTGTCAGACCCGCGAGTCACTCTTTGTGGGTTTCCACCAATGAGAGCATTTCGTGACGTATAACTCTGCCACCTTGTCACTTGGTACTCGAATCACATAGCCACGTAGTTAATTTTCATTTACCCTTTGTTTTGAGCCCAAGGTAAATCGAAGAAGAAGATGAATAGTAATAACATCCTTTCCTGCGTTTTTACTTTTATAAAAGGGAGGTGTGTTTGACTTCTCTTTGACCCTGGTAAAAATGGTTTGACTTTGGGCTTATACAAAGGGATTGGGCTTGGGTAAGTTTGTTTTGGGCTTGGGTTTATATAAGAGTTAACGGGTGTTAACTCTTTATAAATTAAAGAGTTAACACCGTTAGGGTTTAGGGACTATTTGTGAAATTAGGTTTAAACTATGAGGGCTGTTTTGGGATTTTTGGGTTTTGTCATTTAGTGAGTTGACTTTGGTTGACTAAGGGTTGACTGAGTTGACTTTTGACCTTTCTTGCAATTAAATCCTCGGCTCTTGTACACTCTTTTTCGTCTCGTGCCCGTGTTTGTTTGGTTTTGACCGTTTTCTTGTGATTTTTGCAATATTCGTACCTACACAATCATAAAGACAAAACAAGCGATATACAAGTATTTTAAGCATAATTTTGTCTTTTTAGGGTCATTTTTGATATAAAACGGATATGTGTTTTCACACATATCAAAAATCTAAATTAATAAGCACGAATAAGCACAAAATAAGCTCAATAAGCACTAATAAGCAAATCCTCGATCTTACAAACACAATCAAACACTAAAAATAAGCACTAATCTATAATCATTGGCTCTTGATACCACATATTAAGCATATAGATCTTGATTGATGACTAGTGTGTAAAGATTAAGGTGTAATTAGCGTGTGTGTTTAGAGAGAGAAATACCTAACTTGCCTTTTGATTAAATGAAGTTGTTACACTTAACCTTGGCATAAATAATATTTATACCCCTTGGTTAACTATCCTTATTGAACTTTCCTAACTTAACACTTCTAGTCCCTGTACTTATTAATGTGTGTGTGTTTGATCCGGCTTATATCATAAAACAAAGAGGGAGTGAGCTAGGTAACTTGGGCTTGGTTTATATAAAAAAAATATTAAAGAGTGTTTGGTTTTTGGTTTTGTTGGAGGAAATACAAATATAAGGGTGTGTTTGGTTTAGGATTTAGTAGGAGTAAAATATAATAAGGGGGTGTTTGTTTTCTAGTTTAATAGAGCCAAAAACAATTAAAGAGGGTGTTTGGTTTATACGTTATGTTTATAAATTATATTTTTATTTTTTTTATTTTTCTAAAACATTTATACCACAATATTTTGTTTTTTTAAAACACATAGTTAAAATATTAAAAATTGTAAAAACTCTATTTTGACGTGGTTTCGGCCAACGCAGATAAAATTCTAAAAGTATTAAAATGAGAAAAAAAATAATAAGCTCTCGAAGCTAAAATACGAAATTATTGATTTCTCAAACGTTAAAATGGATAAATATTCAATGCGCGATCTGTAACTAGCTATAACGATGATTTCCGTCAGAACGGCTAAAAATAAAAAAAATAATAAATTCCATAAAAATTAGAAATAGAATTAAGGCTCGGTTTAAATATTGATCGTAAAATACGAGATGCTACAGTCTTCCTACCTTAAGGGAGCGCCGTCCCGATGCTCTATTCGACTTATCTCCATAGGGTTTGCGACGGTTGATACACATTCGGAAAATCCATATAACAAACTATGAGTCTAAAGAAGTTCAAATAGTTATTTGTATAAAAGTAATAATGATAGCGATTAGAGGAGTAAAAACAATGAATAATTCGTATGGACAAACGCACGCTATGTCGGATACACATAAGCCCACTCATTCACAATTCGTCACTTACATAAAGAGGCGTCCCAATCCATGTAAGTAAAGAATTATGAACTTATGGTTCGGTGATTTAAAATTTCCTTATTCAAATAAAGAAACGTCCTACTTCATTTCAATAAGATGATTATAAATCATCCTACTTAAGTATGGCCGACACAAAACACAATATCAAAACAAGACCAAAAGCTACATTAAGTAAAAAGGAGTGTCTTCTTGACGGCATAATTCTTAAAAATCATAACAAGTAACGAGAAGAATAATAAGACGTTAGTCAAACGCGTTCCAAAGTCAAGTGCCAAAAGACGTCACGATCCTAGGTGATAAGATAAAGTCGTACTCCCATCAACTGGAAGATTTCAGAATGATGGATTACAAAAACAACATACGCGATTCAAAAGCATAAGAAGAGTATTCAAACTCGGAGTCGAACGACAAGATAACTAATGGATTTCACAAAGTACACCGAATGTCAATATCATCAAACAAAAATAAAGTAGCGTAAATGGTTCAGAGATAATCGCGTCACTCACAATATATTATAGTAAATGAACTCCTTAAGACGTACTATAGTACTATACACATATGTAAGTAATTATTATTACGTAGACGATTTCACACTTAGGCTTCGGTTAGCACTCGCATCAAGCCAAGCTCGATTAAAAAGCATAGACAGTGATTCCACAACATGTGGGTAGGCGTACCCCTCTGATCTTAATCACAATATAACATGAGTAGACGTACTCATCCGATCCAAATTTCAAATCATGCTAGCCATAACACTAAAGCGACATAGCGACCTTAAATAGTTAGACTCACACAAATCACTTCTGTATAATTAGATAACGGCAAACCAAAAGATGAGCATAATAGATTAAAAGAAGGTAGCTCATATACGTACGGGTATCTTTATATGATACTAGTATTGATGTTTGAGGAAGAAAATAAGAAAACAGGAAGTACGCGATAATCAAAGTGGTCAATATATAACCGACCGATATAAGACAAATAGTATGACGTAATAAGATAGATGTAGGAGGGTGAAATCATAACCAAGTATTATATACTAACTATTAATGTAATAGCAATATATGTATATGTCTGTTTATTTGTATATGTATGTATCTATGTTATAGTATGTATGTTTGTGTATGTATGTATAGTTGTATGTATATATATATATGTATGTATTATATTTTTATATATATTATATATGTATGTTATATTATAATTATATATTTATTTATATATATATATATAATATATACATATATACTTATATTTTATATATATATATATATATATTATATAAAAACGACCCGATATAAGGTAAATAGTAAGGTGTCCTAAAAATAGATGTAAAGATGAGCGAATAATAGATATATATATATGTATATATATATATGTATATATATATATATATATATATGTATATATATATATATATAATCGACCGATATAAGGTAAATAGTAAGGCGTCATAAGATAGACGTAAGAGACCGAAGTCATAACTAAGTGTTATATACTCATTACCCATGTAATAGCAATAAGGATGAAAAAAAAGAGCATATAAGTTACCTGGGAGCAAGCGCGCGCGGATATCGGACAATGGTAAAAGGTTCTTAAAAGTTTTCGAAACACGGTTATAGTTTAGGTTTTGAAAACGACCTAGTTCTCTATGACCAGTGCTCTGATACCAATCTGTAACACCCCTAAAATCACAACGCAACGGAATACCACTTGGGGTGCTACTTCATAGTTCATACACACAAGTTACAAAAAACAACTCTAAGTAAGACGTTTTGAAAAGTCAACCATTCGATAATTTTTATAAAATATTAGAGTTACAACAGTTCCCATTTGTAATGTAATAGAAGACATTTTTAAAACATTTGTTGAGTGGTACTCAAATAATAAAGCCTTCAAAAATATATAACGCGCGGACTCGTAATGGCTCCAATTGTCTTAGCTGAGGCAAAAATTATAAACCTGAGAAAATACATGCAAAAATGTCAACAATAATATTGGTGAATTCATAGGTTTAAGTAAAAGCAGTATTGAAATAGTTCAAGTAATATTTTAGTAAGAAAAGTAGCGCTACAACATTTCAAAGAATTATTTCTGAAATCCAAGTGGTAATTCAATAATTCAAGTAATATTCAGTGAATCCATAGAGTTTATAATAAAGAGTAAAAGCAATTTAGAACACAAGTATAGTTCAATAGGGGACATTGCAACGAATACAATATATCAATTAATATTTATCGCATTGAGCTCATGACACCGAACCTTGACGTTAACACATATCTTGTATGGAAATAAAGTTGTCCCTGAACTAGGTATTATTGCCTCATACCTACAATTCTCAATACAAATTGTCTGTTGACTGGGTGCTCACATTCGGATTCATACCCCCGGACAGGGCTGTCAAACCCAATAGATCTATCTATTTGTACTAGCGCTCACCCATTATAGGCAATTAACGGTTCATGAAATTAGGGACTTATGGCAAAAGATTATTCATGCAGATAATATATATTGGGTGTCTGCATACATTAAAAATCACTGGGTTCAATTTTTAGAACGAAGTAAGAATTCAAAACTTATCGTTTCCATAAATCGGTATTCAAACGATTTCAACTCGTTTATAGTAGCAATTTCAAGCATTCGTAAGGTTCATGAGTAAAACCATTGTATCGCCCATGTTTTAGAAGTTCATATAAGTAAGTAAGTAAACGCTTTAGTACCAAACAATTTAATTGCAACGCTTATGTAGTAGAATAAAATAAGTGTACTTAGAGTAAAACGAGCATGTATTCTCACCCCGAAATAGTTTATGAAACCATTAAAGAGAACAAGGTAGGGGCTTATGAACTCACCTTAGTAGAAGAGTCGGATTAGAGAATCAACAAACGAACAAACAATGACGACAACGTCCTCAACTACGGACCTATAATATAGCGGTCCGTGATTAGAAGAAAAAAAGACCGAGAGGAAAAATGCATAAATTGCATAAGTAAATATATTTACTACACATATATATAATTACATACTATGGAATTCATATGTGCGCCCTAAGTTTTATTTATTAAGACGCTCTCATTAACAATATTACGCTCGACATTAATTTACGCCACTTTTCTGAAAAGTTTCTATTTTTAGAAAGTTACCATTTTAGGAAAGATTCTATTTTTAGAAAGTTTCTATTTCTGAAAAGTTCGGATATTCGAAGATGTTAATATTGTTTAATAAAATGTTAAGTTTCCCGTTAATCCCGACGTATCAATAACTCATAAGCTTATTCTTTTTTCCCTCGTTACGCTTATTCATATATATATATAGTTTCCAAAAATAGACTTACTACTTTTAATTGTGAACGGGACACATCTAATAATATATATATATATATATATATATATATATATATATATATATATATATATATATGCTATATATATATATATATATCATATCATATCACATCTTAACTGGGCATGTATATTTCTAGGCTTTCACAGTTTTGGTTTGTATATTCTATAATGATACATGAGCGCTTACGGGCAGTTCTCAAGGATATGTTTTCAGATACCGCTATACAATTACCACCGGTGTATTTGCCTCAATACGATACAAAACACCCACGTCTTTAGCACCTAGTGCAACGACGCCTGGTGCACAGCAAGCACCAGTTTAACTTGGGGGCGCGGTGGATTTAGTAGCAGTGGGTGCAAGGTAGCTTTGTTACCTATTCCGATTAGGAACCGCGGATTTTTTGATATATATATATATATATATATATATATATATATATATATATTATATATGTTTATATTATATATTTATATTATATATATTTATATATATATATTATATATCATCTAAATATATTCGTTTAACATTTCTCCAAGCTCAATGGAGTCTAAACGCTCCAAACTACATCTTTTTGGACAAAAATCAGCAACTAATCCATCTTTCTCTAAGTTTGACTTTTATTATAAATTTTCTAAATTCCGACCCGTCCAAAACGACCTACTAAAATACATTTTCGCGACTCGAACTCTAAAGCATTTTGATGTAAAACGACGTTTCAGATAACTTTTTAGTTTTAGCCGAGACCCGAAACCCAACAGAAAATGACCAAAATACCCCTACAAGTTTCTGCAAGAAATTATTATAAAAACACATATTTGTGTTTTGAGTTTTTGACCCGCCATAAGGCGTTTTTAAACTTAGATCGCCTTTCGGAAAAGGTAAAACGGTATTTTTGAACAAACTTTTTCGTTGTATCGGAGACCCAAATATATAAACAACCCGTTATTTTTTCATCAATGTAATTATCCATCTATTAAATTAGATGCAATGTACTATCCATCTATTATATATATATATATATATATATATATATATATATATTATATTCTATATATATATATATATATATATATATTATATTTATTATCATCTTTACATGGTGTAATTTTTGCTTTATCTTATTATGCAACGTAACTTGCATCTCTAAAGTAAACAAGCTCACACAAACCTTCCACCTATGTCATCTTACATCTAATTGTTTATATCATGTAAAATCCTTAATATGTAAAGTCTTATTTTAATATAATTTTTAACCAAGTTACATTACCCATTTTAACATAACTTTATAACAATTTATCTAAAAGGGCTTTAAACGTTTAAAACGTTTATATCAAACCTAATTTGTATGTAATGTATAACTTATTAACTGAAATGTGCAAGTATTCTATATCATATATGTACAAAGGAGGTGTACAATGCACAACATTTGAAATATATTTTCCCTCTAAATCAATGTACAAGTCCTTAATGCACAATGTATAAAATCATGAAACATGAATTCAAACAAGCTCATTTTTAACCGTTTTCATTCTAATTTTCTTTACCACTACTTTAGCACAGGTAACAATACTAATGCACATAAACAAAAACATCTATACCTGTTTTAAACCTAAACCCACGTCATTCTTAATACTTAATCTAAACCTTAAAACCCTAAAATGAAACCCGCAAATCCTTAATTTTATTCTAAACCTAAAAAACTTAAACCTAAACATTAATCCTAACATTAAACTTTAATCCTAAACCCTAATCTAACACTAAACCTTAATCCTAAACCCAAATCTATTCCTAATCCTAACCCTAATCCACGTTTTAAAACCCTAAACCCTAAGCCGAAACCCTAATCCAACCCGACACCCCTTTATTTCTATTTTGACCCATTTTAAACCAACCTAGCATCCTAACACCTCTATGACCTCACCACCATGTCACCAAGCAGCCACCCAAGCACCTTACAAGAACCTCCATCACCACCTTGGCCACCAAGTTGCAAAAATCACCTCCTTGTCACCTCTTTTCTAGCCGAACCCCTCTAACACCTTCCACCTTGCTTAGCTATTTTTCTAGCCTTCCATACTCACCCTATAATCTTCATTAGTCACTAATCTAGCACCTTGATCCTTACACCATGTTAACTTGGGCACATAAGGTGTCATTTAACCCCTTATAAATTGAGAAACCTCACCCACCATTTTCAAAACACACCTCAAATTTCATCATACACACAAATGGAGTCTTAAATCAGACCAAGGAGGATCAAGTGAAGTCCCTAAGCTCATAATAGAAGCCAAGAATCAAGAGAAAGGAACCCTTGAAGTCGTTACTAGGCGTACGAACCCGAAAACCCCATTTCGACCCATTTTAGCTTAAGTAAGCTCAAAATCTTGTTTAATAAGCTTATAATCTGTATTATAATGTTCATAATACTCTTAAGATCATATATGAACTCTTGTTAAAGCCTTGAATCCTCAAACCCGTGTGTTTTTTATTAAAACCCTAAAAACGACCCGTTTTGATTTTCTAGCTAACAAATTAGATTTTCCCTGTTAAGGTGAGTTCATAGCCTCGCATTTTAAATCTTCTAATGTTTTCATAAACCTACGAGGGGGATACATGCTATAAACCATGAATACGAGTGTTTTTCCAACTGTATGCTATCCTGATATATTATTGCCTAAGTCCTTACTTTTGCCATTAAGACCCCACTATCATGAACCGTTAATTACTTTTCAGAGTAAGCGTGAATGCTGTGAATAGATCTATTTGGGACTGAGCTTTCCCGTTGGTGTACCTATACTTTCTGGTAACCAAACGCACTTCATTTGAATCACTATGCGGGTGTTTGGCAAAGGCACCCGTTGGGGCAACTTCTTGTGATTATTGATTATCTCAAGGTCTCGGTGTCATGAGCTTAGGGCAATAATACTGTTTTCTATAATAATTGTACTCATTGCAATTATTACACTTATGGGTGTATAACAATGTAACCCACTATTGAACTTGTATTCAAACTGTTTAACATAAATCTGTGAATTTCACTCAACCATTGTGTTGATCTTTTTTAGCATGTTTATCTCAGGTAATTGAGCATCACATGGCACGGAGTGGCACGGACTTGAAGATGGCTAAACTGTTATCATTCAAACTTTATGTTTCTAGATGTTGGGACCTCTCTCTTTTTGTAAAACTCTGATGAATAAATGAATGATAACTAAATTTTCCAAAAACGTCTCTTTATGAGTCGTTTTCTATGATTATGACTGTTGTACTATGAAGTAATACTCCAAATTAGCTTCTGCTGCTATATTTGTCAAAATGGAGGTGTTATAGATTGGTATGAAGAGCCACGGTTATAGAGAATAAGGTTGAAACATTAACTATAACTACTTTTCTTTTTCTATCCAAGAAAGTCCTCCGTGCCACTACATCTCCCGAATAGTATGTAAAGTACATAACTATTATACTATTATATAAATAACTTATGTTATTTACCGCTGGGTTGTTAACAGAGTGATGTCTTCTCCCAACCACCCTACTTCCGATATTGAGGATGCTTTTTCCTCTAACTTTCCAGACTATATCCCGGCTTCCCCAGACTATTCCCCAGCTTCACCAGGAAATACTTATTCTAGCTCTTCAAATAACTCATTTGGTTTAGTTCCAATAGCTTCACCAACTCTTTCACTTTTTCATGATGACCCCTATATGAAGGTCATGCATGCATATTATGCTAAAGAATCACCTATTCCACCGCCAACTATTGTGCCTCCATCTTCAATGCTATCTCCAATGTTTAATTCTCAAGAATTCTTTCTTCCTGAGGAATTATTGCCACTTAAGAAACGAGGCCGTGACCGATCATCCTCCTCTACTTCTGCCCTACCTCAAGCATTTAAGATAGGAGAAAGCTCTCGTAAGACAAGTCTAGAACGTCACGAGGAGCAAATTGAGGAAATTTTGAATCACCTAGATGAACTCTCTCTCGACCGCATTGAACACATAGAAGACAAAATAGAAGGTCTTGGAAAAGGTCGGGTGATCATACAACAAGATTTTGACAATCTGGAAGCTGAACTCCGAGAGTCTCGTACTCAAATTGCTAAACTTCAAAGAAAGCAAATGGGAAATAACAACAAGATTTCTCTGGCTCGCTTTAGGATTGCTAATCTAGAACAAATCATCGAAGATATCCAGGTTCGTCACCAAGCAGATAAGGAAAGTCTTCTGGATGCAATCTATGAATACAAGAACAGCCAGGAAGGACCATCGGACTACTAGATTAGATACTAGTTATAGCTTTTGTTAGAACCTAGCCATGAGATGTGTGGTATAAAAAACAACACTTGTCAAATTTTGACTATGTACAGTACAAATGCAAGTTGTTCATGATATAATATAATGGTGATCCCGTTGTACTTCATTGTTTCATATTCATCCTGTGTCCTATATTACATCTCCGTCTTCATCATTATGAATCTTACCATGACCCCTAGAAAATAAACTAATAAGTTAGATGCTTGTTAGAATTCATATCAAATAAGTATCTATGATATCACTATTGTGACAATGTTTATTTTTTAACCTTAAGCATTTTAAGGAAAGAATTATGATATCATTCTTATTACATGTTGTCTTATGCTGATAGAATGCCTCCCAAAAGGACATCAACATCTAAAGCACCAGCCATGACTCAGGCTGCCATCAAGAAACTAGTTGCTGATAGTGTTTTCGCAGCTCTAGAAGCACAAGCCGCTAACATGGCAAATACTGATAATACCACCAGACTAAGAGAAGCTCTTGTAGCAAGAAAGTGTAGCTACAAAGAGTTCATGAGCTGCCAACCTATCAACTTCAAGGGTATGGAAGGCACTGTTGGTCTTATTCGCTGGTTTGAGCGAACTGAATCGGTGTTTTCCCGTATCAATTGTACCGAAGACTACAAGGTGAAGTTTGTTACTGGTACTTTAACTGAAGAAGCTCTATCCTGGTGGAATTCTTTTCCCAACCTATTAGGATAGATTACAAGATTACCTGGGTTGAATTCAAGAAGCTTTTGATAAAGAAGTGTTGTCCCCGAACTGAGGTCCAGAAGATGGAAGACGAATTTTACATGAATTTTTCCATCTTGAACTATGAAGGGGGAATGATCTCAAGTCATATGTGAGAAGATTCCAGAAATTGGCAACCTTGTGTCCCACTATGGTGCTAGATTCTGAGAAAATGATGGAAGTTTTCATCAGGGGATTGCCTCAAAGTATTGAAGGGAATGTTACCGCCTCTAAACCTCAAACTCTAGAGGAAGCCATTAACATAGCCCAGAGGCTAATAGATCAGGTAACAAAGCACACTCAGGTGCAATTATCAAGTGATCACAAATGAAAGTTTGACGACAGAAGAACTTTCAACAACAACAACTACCACAACGATAATAACAACAACTACCGTAATACCAACACCAACAACCGCTATAATAATCACCAACCATAATAGAACAAAAGACATGAAACCTTCAGGGCTTATGCTGCCACCCCAACTTAAAATAATAGGTATACTGGAATCCGTCCCATGTGTAAGAAATGCACTCTGCATCACACAGTACCTTGCACTGTCAAGTGTAATACTTGCAACAAGGTGGGCCATCTAACTAAGAACTACAGAAACAAAGGTCCAGCCACTGGAAGTAATCTGCTACTAGTGACAGTTACTTGCCATGCCTGTGGAGAGAAAGGGCATTATGCAAATCAGTGTCGAAAGACCACCAACAACAATGCCTAGGGAAGAGCCTACATGCTAAGGGATAGGAATGCTCATCAAAACTCGAACGTAGTTACGGGTATGTTTCTTCTAAACCAACATCTAGCTAGTGTATTATTTGATTTTGGAGCCGATAAATATCCATATCTCTTGCCTCAAAGCTAAATATTCCACCCATTACAATAGATACCTTTTATGATATCGAAATGGCTGACGGAAACTTAGTAAGCACAAACACCGTTATTCAGGGTGCAATCCTAACCTTGTTACACTAACCTTTCAAAATTTATCTTATGCCGATTAAACTCAGTAGTTTCGACGTTGTAATTGGTATCGACTGGTTATCCAAGTATCATGCTAGGATCATCTGTGATGAGAAAGTCGTCCACATTTCCATCGACGGTGAAACATTAATCATTCGAGGTGACCGAAGTAAAATCCGACTAAATCTCATATCCTGCATAAAAACCGAAAGGTATATATCCACGGGAGGTCAAGTTTTCATAGCCCAAATAATGGAAAAGAAGTCAGACGAGAAACGACTAGAAGACATACCGGTAGTTAAAGAATTCCCAGAAGTTTTTCTTAAAGATCTACCTGGCCTTCCTCCCGTTCGTCAAGTAGAATTTCAAATTGATCTAATTCCAGGAGCGATACCTGTAGCTCGAGCACCTTATAGATTAGCTCCTTTAGAAATGCAGGGACTATCTAACCAAGTTCAAGAGTTGGTAGACCAAGGTTTTATTCGACCAAGTACTTCACCTTGGGGAGCTCCTGTCTTATTTGTTAAAAAGAAAGACAGATCTTTCAGAATGTGTATCGATTACCGGGAGTTGAATAAACTTACCATAAAGAATCGTTACCCATTACCCAGGATTGATGACTTATTTGACCAACTTCAAGGTTTGAGTGTTTACTCAAAGATTGACTTGAGATCATGTTATCATCCAACGTGAGCAAGGTATAATGAGATTGTAGTAAACATGATATAATAACACAAGCATGGACTGATTGGGTGGCTTAATAATCTAGACGAGAGAAAGTGATGTATTTCAGTGAGACGAAAAACCTAAGATGAAAGCTTTGTGAATAAATATGAACAACCAACCTCTTCCCATATGCTAGAAGTGTTTATATACATGAGTGTTTATGCCAATGGTTGAGTATGGCTTAATAAGTGGGCTAAAGGCCTGGCCCATTATATTAGTCATACGCTTACAATTAGACAACGAGCTATGCTATTCTAGATTATACACGGGGTGACCGAGTCTTTTTCATAATCCTAACAATCTCCCCCTAAGGGAGGTCACCCCAGAAAATGCATTATGAATTCTAGCATTCTACTTCATTGACCTTCTGTCTGTAGCTCGAAGTCTTTGATTCTTCAATCTTTGATGTCCTTGTACATTATGTAGTGAACTTTGAGATTTATCCCTTAGGCTTGTGCGATCTTTGAGCTTTTCTTTGAGATCATCATCCATCTTAAATCTCTTGATCATCCTTGTTGGGTAGCATTACCTTCATGTGACGTTGTGACTTTCGGACCGGCATGCTCACACTTTTCTTGATCATGACATTACTTATCAGAGTAGCGGAAGCTGTGTTATAGGTCTTTTGGTTGTCATGGTGTCTTTGATTAAACACATTAAGTGTGAGCATGGGGCTGTGAATTGACTCCACTGGAACGAGGTATCTCCATTTCCACCATAACTTGATCCTGTAATAAAACAGTTAGCAATAAAGTGTGTGGACGAATTTGGCTTTGTCATTCGCCCGAGTCTGGTTGGATTAACCTCTGGATCCGTGAGGACCGACCTATGATCAGGTAGATTCATCTTAAGAAGAATCTCCTTGACAGGATTTCCAGTATAAGTATCAGATCATCTGATGTGTAACCATCAAAATCTCCATACTTGCCTGTTCTCTGTATCGGAACGTCTCAAAGCAGACAGCACGATAAGAGTGAATCGGTTAGTTACTATCTTACCGATTAAGGGAAAACTTGATTTGGAAAATCATCGACATGTCGTTTGAGAAGTATTTGTGACACATACGAGGTGTTTGATGCTATATAATAATCAAATTTCATTAGAAACTCATTTGTTTTGATTGAGTTCACAATGATGTGCTAGAACAATAAGTTGTTGAGCACAGCGAGAGGTTTTTCCAATAAGGATTCGTAATTCACAAAACATGGAACAGTTTGATTCACAAGAATCGCACCATCGTTGCTTTCCATTTGGTCACAAGTTTTAATCCATAGTCGATCTCACTATGTCAACTTACCAAGAGCTTGTTTGATGTTGGCTCTAGAAGGATTTCCATCTTCATTGTGAATACTTTATATCACTTCGGATGTTCTGGCATATACCACAAGATAATGCGAAGGATCTTAAAATCTTTATTGTTGTCCACAGTGTATGATGAAAACAAGCTAATATGGATAAGTGTCCTAACGAGACTTTTGGATGATCTCAAGGCTCTAGACTCATTAGTGTATTTTTGGTTTTAGTGGTCAGAGGCTGGAGCGGACTGCCACCTTTTCAGTATCGACTAACTCGGAGTGAGAAAGACGATGCTTGATATTGATCTCCGTGAGCGATGAAACAAGCACATCCTTTGAGGGATATTGCGAGTGCTAGGGAGGGTTGAGAGCGTTATCACTGGGTCAAGATATTGTCTGAATGTCAGCAATCAACCATGTGATTCTGACAGCATATGTATTGACCTGGTTTCTGCCTAATGTTTAAGGAGGGCTGCTTTCTTTTCACCCTTTATCTTAACATTTCTTTTTCATTCTTCAACCCCTTCAGTGCTTACCGAGACTTCATTACTAGTACCTTGTTGGGTTTATTCCAGTACTAGCTCTATCTCAGTCCGCACTATTCCCTTATTCTCACATAACTCCTTTTGTAATCATACCTAAGGACTTCTACACTAACTAGTGGGTTGTCCCTGGGTAGATCCCTCCAGTTCTGGCGGGATCGTGGGAGCGAGTACCTAACCTTACCATCCTTATAACTCCTGATAAGTTGATTACAGGGTCGGTCTTAGGTATTTCCCTTTGTTTTAGCCATCATATACCATTCGCTCCCCCTTAATATGTGCATCGATATTCGAAAAGGTTTAGCACATATGGAGGAGCCTACACTTGAGTTTAAAAGATCACATTTTATATCAGATTTTCATAATTAAATCACATTTTCTCCCCCGAGCAAAAATTTCAAATCCGTTGAGATTTTGGGTCTCAATTGATTTAAGTTAGGAAAATTTGGGAGAGTGTGTCAGGTTAGATTATACAAAATATGAAACATATAGTTACTTAATATACAAGCCTAAGTTACAGTGTTAGTCACTACATAATAATGTACTTATTACAACAACATATAAGATATACTACCCCTCATTCGGTTCTCTTCAGCAACCGGTAGTCGCCTTCTCGAATCCTTCCACCAACAAAGCTTTCCAGATTCCGGAAGATACGTCGTGTCTTTAGCCGTTTCTGGATAGCGAACATGAACTCCTTGCTTCTGACAACGTCTTTCTTCGTCCAAAATCTTGTATTCATCCCTGGATTTGTCCTGTTGACTCTGAACTCTTTGACTCGGTAGTCCAACGCTTCATCGATCTGTTGTAGAGTACCATCACTGAACTTGTGGATCTCATTGAACCTCATAATCATCTGCACCCCGTATCTGTCTCTGAATGTAACTGCCCTTGGAGAGTCTATGACTGTGTAGTCATGCTTGAACTCAAATCCGGTGGCATCCCATCGAGGTTTGGTGAGATTCAACTGCGTCTGGTAACTCTCAATCCCCAGCTGAAAGTCTTCTACGCGTTGGATGGAAAACCAGTTTCTTGTCAGAGGTTGATCGAGTAGTGGAACCTTTTTTCATCGGGAGGAAAGCTGGTTCAATGACCTTGCAAGATTTAACATGTACAGAATCTTCATAGTCACTAGGGTTATATATTTGTAATCCTTTCCGCGATGACCATATTCTTTGAGTCAGCCTCGACGAAGCATGATCTTCTTCTGTAATTGTTTCCTACATTGAGAAGACTTCGATTCGGACGACACTTAGATTAATATATGTGTTTCGGAGGCTCTGCGGTTCCCCCCCCTACTCATTCAGAAAGAATTAGTCAATGTAGAATACGTTGTCTTTGGACCACCAGTAGAGTTTCCATTCCATCGCAGCGTTGTCATACTTGCACTCCTCTTCAATCCACAACTGATCAGGCACCAGTTGCTCCAGCCGACATCAGGATAATATGCCGCCTTCATCTTCGAGATTGACTGGCCGTTTGCAACCTTGCAAACCATTTCGGTAAGATTATTCTGGTTCTTTGTTGAGAGAAGAAGTCCGGTTGAATGGTTACATGGCCTGGTTCACTACCCAGTGGAAGTGGCTTGCTGACGTTGTACCTGAGGATTGTATCATCCACTTGATCGGTGAGAAGTTTGTGGCACTCTTCCATTTGGAATTGGAGATGAATCACGTCAGGATGAAACACTTTAACGATTTCAAATGTTGGGCCTTCCAGGTCTTGTAGTGTCAGGTGAGTGATTCCTTGTCGTTTGCCAGTACAAATCCATAATTATCGCCATATCCCAGTATTGAGCAAGTAGAGAGATCTCCTGTGGAGGTGATATGTCAATTTCAGAGCAGAGGCGTAGTTGTTTGTTGCTACGTCAGATCAGATGATGGAATAGTCCAAGCAGGTTCTGGAGTGGCCGGTCTGTCTTCAGTGAGAGGTTTCCACCAACTTCTGCCTCAAGTTGACTGTAGGAATATGATCACGTCCTACCTCATCACCACTAGAATATGCTTGTTTTCATAATGCAGTGGTTTCTTATCCCATATAAAGATTCATCAAGGAATCGTTGTGATTGAGGGCTTAATTCGGTGTTAGTCGATGTCCAAGCAGAGGATTCAGTGAAGCAGTTGTCTTTGAGGTATTTTGGGCGCGATGCTTATTGACTATCTCCCTGATGAGTGGATGAGGATGGAGGTGGTGGAGGAGGAGCTTGAGCAGAATCGAAGGATCCGGTTGTGCCATAATCCCCTAATGCGCCTGACGGTGGTGGAGGAGGAGGTGGTGGTGAAGGTGGAGACCCAGGCAGAGTATTTGGGAATTTTTGCATTACTTTTCTTCTTAGTTTACTCTCTGAGCCCCGTTATCAACATCAGTCCTCACTTCATCACAACGGATGAGTCCTACAGTGATTATGTGCTACTCGGGTGGTTAGCATATTACTTTGTCATAGTTCTCCTCCAACATGCATTGAAGCAGAATTTCCTTCATGTCTGACGTAGGGAGATCCTTGAAGCGAGCACGAAGAGGAGCTCTCATTGATGCTTTATTGATGAGATAAACAAATCCTTAACTATTCATTTAATCTTCTAAGTCAATTCTGTGAATCAATAAACTCCACCGTCTTCTCTTTGATCATTTTGGGTAAGTCCAATAGTTTCCAACTTATTAATCCTGCTCCCCTGCTTGTATAGAGTATTTATCAGAGCTTGATTTTCTTCCCTAGATTCGTGAGAAACTCTTCCAGTTCACCCATACGTTGCTGATGATCGGGATCTGACGGACCTTGTTGTGGTTGAGGTGGTAGTGGAAGAAAGTTGTTGTTGTTGTTGCTCAGTTGTTGGTTGTGGTGGTTGGACAGTGGCCATGACATTAGGAGAATCGGGTTAGGCACGGACCGTCATCACCAGTGATGTATAGGAGGGAAAGACAGAGGTGTCTTGATAGAATAGCTGACTTGACACATTGATTTAGCTTCGGTGTTTGCCGTTGTCTTCTCATTGTCAGCCTCAGACGGTTTGTCATTCAAGAATTGATCACCAAAGCTAAAGTCTTTGGCGAGATGTTGTAGAGAAGATATCGTGCCTCTAGAGCTACAGCTTTTTTCTGGTAATCACTGTTATCAACAGTTAGCTTTGTTGATTCGCCTGTACATCAGGGTATGCCATGCTGTGACACCTTTCACCTCTATGCTCAGGTTGATGGTTGTCTGGTAGGGATCAGTGATCTACAATCGACGTGTTCAAGGTTTGGTCTCAACGAGAAACACTAGATGAGTTGGCTGAAGGTTAAGATTCAAGCAACATCATCAGCGCGTTTGGTCCAGCCTGACCTTCATCTAGTTTTACAGGGTCTGGGTCTAGCCCTGGCCTTCGTCTTGAGCCCACACTTTAACCAACTGAAGGCATTTCTTTATCAAACTCCGTGTCACTGCCTATATATTCTCCAGTTCAAACATGAAGGGAGAAGACTATTACATGGCCCGCTGGTTCAGTTGCGTTCGAGATTTGTCTCTGTAAGATATATGTCAGTTGGCTCTTTTTCTTAGAAGTCTGAGGTGTAGAAGAACTTGAGGCTGTGTTACTTCGCATACTTTCTCTTTCCCCTTTCCCGGCACCTCTGGCAGTGGTTGAAGTTTCCCAGTATCAGTTTCCCTGAATACCACATGGGAAGAGGACCCCTTCGAGTAGGGTAAGCATCCGTTAGGCTCTCTTCTATGAAACCTTTTGCAGTATCGCATTCCTTATGTCTTCAAGGTTGGTTTAGTAGCCAGGAACCCCTTCATCAACGAATTCATCTACCAACTGCTTAGAACTCTTAACAGTTCTCTTCTTAACCACTTTCCCTGCCTTAGCACGTTTGGCTAGTGGTGGGGCCTCCGACGACTCTGACACCGGCTTGCGCTTCTTCTCCTGAGGTTTGGCCGGTGCTGGTTTAGGCTTCTTGGATGCAGCTTTGGGTTCGGTAGGCTTTGATTGCTTGGTTGGTTTTGGTTTGGTTTGTTTTGCTGGCTTGGGTACTAGAGAATCGGTTACTCCTTCTTCACCGCGAGGTATCTTGATTGCTTTGAACTTTTTTCAGATAAGCATCATAATAATCAGCTCCTCGAATGACATCATTGATGAGTTCATTCGGTATAGTCATCCTGAAGATTTCCGTTTGGTCCCCTTAGCGCTGAACTTGAGATTACCTAGTAAGGTCCTCAGTAGGCAGATGGAGTGAGGACTCAGGTCTTGGGTGGAAGTTGTGTAGCCGTTGCAAGTGAAATATTATCAACTTAGTGAACCGATACTTTAGGATCAGAATGATAGTCGCTTGTCTTCTTTCACTTTAAGCTTGTTGTGCCAGCTTCCTCTTGTCTTTATGTAATTGTGGATAGATGAGTGAATTCTTACCACATCCTTTAAGCATAATCAATGTGAGCTGATTAACAAACACCCCAAGGATCTGTGCACTGGGCTCTTGTCTTTAAAATCCTGATGTCTTTCTGTAAGGCTCAGATTGATGATTGTTGTGAGTGCCTCCATGGTTGGAACAATGTCGTTAGTGGTGAATTGTGACAAGTTTATGACTTCTCTTGGATATAACCAACCTCATTGACAAAATCCGATAAGCGTATCAGGAGTAGGAGGAGGGAGAAAAAGCCCGGTTTGACAAACTCGACTGGCTGTGATCTGAGAGGCGTCGGAAGGTGTCTTGAGTGAGATCAATAAATACCGTTGCTCGGTCTAGGTGACACTTATAACTCCGGCTTTACTGTCAAAAACAAATTAGTATCCCAGAGTTGCTTGAAATATATATAGCCGGTACTTGTTGATGACGCTGTAAAAGCTCTGAAGAAATTTGTATGCTTGTGTATAATCCACAGCAATCTGAACTATTGGGCTGGGTTGAGATTTTCTTCAATTCAGGTAGCAGTTGCTTTTCCCAATTGGCAACCATCGAATGCATGGTACGATCTGTTCATGTTGTACAGAGGGTGGTTGCCATTGCGGGTGCGCTGTTCAGCCATCAGCCCATTGTATTGCCACATTATCATCACAGAAAAAGCGACCACGCAGATAGGAATTGTTTGATTTGGGCAGATGCTGAAGTAAATACGTATTTAAAGATCTGAGAAAGACCCCTAAGATCATGTTATTAGAGTTATTCAATGAGTTTGGGTAACTCTTGAAGCAAACAGAAGGTAAATAACTCGAAGAGGGACATAACACACTGATTAAACCATAAGATTCACTGGCAATTAACAATCTATGCACTTGCAAATCAAATGGACAAAACAACTTTCTTAGTGACTCAAACGCAATGAATATTTTCTGGCTAATACAAAGCCAGCCTCTAAAAACGCATATTGTAATCACTCAAAACGCAGCCATAATCAAAACGCAGTAACGTCAAAACCCAGCACTCAAAACACAGCCATAATCAAAATGCAGTAACGTCAAAACGCAGCACTCAAAATGCAGCCATCATCAAAACGCAGTGATTATAATATTCAAAAACTATCAAAACGCAATCATTTTAGAAAATTTCGAAATAGGGGCTTCAATATTTTAATATTAAAATTTCTTCAAATCAAAACGCAACGAGTTGCGTTTTGTCTTGTTCAACGATTAATGACCAAAACACAACACATGAATAAAGCCAAAACGCAACAGTTACATCAAGACGCAATCAATTATTTAAATATCAAATCACAACAAGAAGCCGTTTAATTATAAATGCACATAGAATGCAACTTTTAAAACGCAATGTTTATAATATTCAAAAATAGACAAAACGCAACCATTAAAAAAAAACTTTCAAAATGGGGGCTTTACTATTTTAATATTAAAAACTTCTTCTAAGCAAAACGTAACCAGTTGCGATTTGACCTGTTCAATAATAGATAAGCAAAACGCAGTCCACCAATATCACTCTTAACGCTATCATAATAAGTATTTACCAAAACGCAATCAGGGATATTTTCTTAAAACGCTTTTAAGAACAAAGACAAAACGCAACCTAGAATCTAACCGTCAAAACGCAACATGAATTTAACCACAAAACGCAACCAAGAACTTACTATTAAAACGCAACAAGAACGTAAACTCAAAATGCAATCAAGCATTAATTATCAAATCGCAACATGAACCTACTATCAAAACGCAACATGAAGCTACTATCAAATCACAACATGAACGCAAACCAAGCACTAACAACGAGTATCAATTAGTCTAATTAACCATGAGTATTAATTGTCAAATCGCAACATGAACGTAACCAAGAACCTAATTATCAATGAGTATCAATTATCCTTAAAGGTTAACCACTACTCGAAAATCATAAGGACACTAATGGAGGAGGCGGGGAATCAATTCAAGCATTAACAACGCATCTAACACATAAGGAAATGTAAACCCTGTAATTTAACACAAAACCATAACCTTATACCAGTGACTCGTAAAGTGTAATCAACACGCGGTCTAAAGCAAAGAAAACACTTGAAAGAGCGCTTAATTCAAAAACGTTATCTTGGACTTGCAGAGAGAATAGTTGACAAGGCTTTGACTAGCTATGTGGTTTTTGACCAAAGTCAATCGCACCCGACAATATGTACTAGGTTACACCTTTCATCATTTGACATAATTGGTCCCTCTCCTTCTTATTTCTAATTATGTAAGGTAAATTACACCAATGGTCCCTCACTTTTCATATTTCTTTAACGTTTAGGGATACATAGCAACTAATGGATTGATTAACTTTGGGGAAATGACACAGTTGGTCCTTCACATTTAATAAGCCTAGGATACAGTTAGCACATAGAAAATAAAATCCTAAACGAAATTCAATTGGAATATTTGAACCATTTTGGAGTCAACCTCCAGTTTAACTCCCCCTTAAATCCATAGCCTCATTGGTTAACAAATTTTGTGTGTTGAAAAAAGCCCTCGATAGATGTATATGAATTTGAAAAACCACTCTCCCCCTCAATCAATGACCCGTTTTCTATTTAAAGAGCTATAGTCGTTGATTGAGTGTCAAATTAATGAAAATTCAAGTCCGATTGATTGTCAGAAACAACATTAAGCCACCACGTGAAATCCAAATAATTTTCTGAAGAATCATAGACGGAAAATTATAAGGATAAAGAAGATTTCTCTTCCTTAATCAAGATATAATGCACTGAAGCGTACATTAGATCGAGGTTGCATGGATATAAAGTAATCCATGCCCGGGAGAAGTTAATCACCCGTTGTTGGGAACAACCGTCTTTTTGGCGACATACTTTTCTCATTTTGAAAAGCGGGTTGTAGTCTGAAATAACTGCAAGCCATAAAGACATGTTTTGAAAATTTTAAACTTCCGTTCGAGCTTCATTTAAAGACCCGTGTCATTATTGAATGACATTTCTAGGTCCGTAAATTTTATCGATAAACAGAAGACATGTCTTGAAAAAACTATTTTTGGAATTTTCTATTTTCTAATTTTTATGGATTTTTGTTGGTTTTATATTTTTGTATTTTCTTTTTGAGTTATAATATGTACATATTTACATAGGATACTTGAAGAAAATCCGTTACTCATCCTTATCATCCTAAAGACGTTTGAGTGTCTCTGGCTTCATACTCTTCATGCCAAGCCGCGGGAGAATGAATTCGAATCGTTCTCTGGGCAGTGCCTTAGTGAATATATCCGCCAGTTGATACTCTGTCCTCACGAAATACAACTCAACCACTCCCTTTTCCACTTGTTCTCTAATGAAATGATGTCGGATGTCGATGTGTTTAGACCTGGAGTGCTGGACGTTATTGCAGCAGAGAGCTATGGCACTCTTGTTGTCATAACACAGAGGGATGTGATTGTATGCAAAGCCATAATCCGATAATTGAGACCTCATCCATAGGATTTGGGCACAGCATCCAGACATCGTGATGTATTAAGCCTTTATAGATGAGATGGACGTGCTAGTTTTCTTCTTTGATGACCAGCTTACTAACTTATCACCAAGGAACTGAGCACTGCCAGATGTACTTCTTCGAGTGTCTTGACAACCTACATGATTTGCGTCTGCGTATGCTGTTAGTGCCATGGCGGTGTCTTTCAGATACCAAAGACCTATATTTATGGTTCCTTAAAGATACCGAAAGACCCGTTTAACCGCTTTGAGGTGCTTTTTAGTAGGCTTAGATTGATATCTAGCACACATGCACACAACAAAGACAAGGTCAGGTCGATTGGCTGTGAGATACATTAGGGATCCAATCATACTACGATATTGAGTCTGGTTAACAGGGATCCCTGAGAGGTCCTCATCCAGTTTTGTTCGCTCCACCATAGGAGTGTCAACATGGTCACTTTTATGAAGATCAAATTTCTTTAAAATCTCATTAGTATATTTAGATTGATTTATGAAAATGCCACTAGGATTCTGAGAAATTTGTAAGCCCAAGAAAAAGGATATTTGACCCATCATCGACATTTGAAATTTAGAGCACATTCCATTAGAAAAACGGTCACAGTCTTTGGGATCAGTCGAGGCAAATATTATATCATCAACATATATTTGAACATGAAGAGTGTGTTTGCCTATTTTCCGAATGAACAAGGTTGGATCGACTACACCCTTGGAGAATCCTTGTGCCAGAAGGAACTTCGACAAAGTGTCATACCACGCTTGGGGTGCCTGCTTTAACCCGTAAAGAGCTTTCTTTAGATGGTAGACATGATGATGACGATCATGGTCAACGAAGCCTTCAGGTTGGCTAACATAGACTACTTCTTTAAGCTCGCCATTTAAGAATGCAGTTTTCACGTCCATTTGATACACTGTCATGTTTTTGCTGGCAGCATTGGCAAGAAATATTCTAATAGCTTCAAGTCTGGATACCGAGGCAAAGGATTATTCAAAATCAAGACCTTCTTCTTGACGATATCCTTTTGCTATAAGACGTGCCTTGTTTTTCAACACGTCACCATACTCTTCATGTTTCACCTTATAAATCCACTTAAGAGCAATAATCATTGCATAGTCTGGAGGTGACACTAATTCCCATACGTACCGTCGATAAAATTTATGGATTTCATCTTGCATGGCTTAAAACCATCAGTCTTCAGTAACAGCAGATTTGAAGTTTTTCGGTTCGACTTTGGACAGTACTGAGTTGTAAAAGCACCACAAAGCATCTATAGCAAGCTGCTTCTGAGTGGATACTGGTCGAGAAGGGTTCCCAATAATATTATCAATAGGATGAGAGGCGGTCTATTTTTGGAGATGTTCATGAGGCTGAGTGGTTTGGTTGGATTCAGTTCTCGCGATTACCCCAGAAGATGATGCTTTAGAGTTACGATCTAGGGCGAACACATTAACAAATGGTTCGGGATTAGCTGCAGCAAAAGGATTTATTTCAAACAAATGCTTAGCTGCAACACCTTGATGTACTGAAGAGGATTGATGATCCAAAGATGATGGTAAATGACTTCCCGATGGTGCCTCTTGATCAATGGGGATGGATACTGATAGACTGGTAGGGTTGACTGGAGCTTGAGCTGCAGGAGCAGGGGGTACCAGACAATCAACCGTAGAAGACTCAAAATATTCATCAAACATAGGATGGAACAAAATCTCCAGTTCCTTATTGGTAGGAGGTACATAAGGTGTTGTAGGAGGAGGATTGGGTACGAACCCTGAACTGATAGGTCCAGGCGTCAAAAGGTTAGGTGCGGGTCCTGGACTGGAGAGTACATGAGTCGTTTGCTCAGTCAGCTCATTAAATGTGACGTGAATAGTTTCCATGATTTATCAGGACCGTTTGTTGTAGATTCTGTAACCCTTCCTGTTTGGTGCGTAACCAAC
The DNA here is from genome assembly GCA_026074375.1 of Tanacetum coccineum. Taxonomy (NCBI): domain Eukaryota; kingdom Viridiplantae; phylum Streptophyta; class Magnoliopsida; order Asterales; family Asteraceae; genus Tanacetum; species Tanacetum coccineum. Next base: position 48,647 of record BQNB010000390.1, on the reverse strand, counting down.
AAAGAACCTAATGTCTGCTTTAGCTTTCAATTTTCCAAAATCTTCGCTGTCGTTTGTTGGGTAACAGAGAGCCCCAAATATACGTAGGAAGGAGAGATTCAGTTTCTTGTCATGCACTAGTTTATATGGGGTTTTGTTGTAAACAGGCAGTAGCCACAGCTTCTGCCCAAAGAAACAAAGGAGCCTTGAAGAATATCAACATTGTCCGAGCAACTTCAACAAGAGTGCGATTCCGTCGTTCAACAACGCCATTCTGCTAAGGAGTTCTCGGAACGGTCTTCTCGTGGGTAATGTCGACGCTTACATAGTTATCAGTTAAGGCTTTATTCACAAATTCGGTGCCATTATTAGTCCGCACGAACCTGACAGTTTTGTTGAGACCAACTTGAAGTTGTTTTAACAGATTGATTACAAAAGCAGGAGTCTCATCCTTAGATCTCAAAAACTTCACCCATGTAAACCTGGAGTAGTCATCGACTATTACCAAAATGTATTTCTTCCCATTTATACTTTGCACTCTCAGCGGTCCACATAAATCTATGTGAAAGGTGTGTAAAACTTCCATAATAGTGTTAATCGTCTTGGGTTTGTGGGTAGCTTTCTTGCTCTTTCCAAGTTGGCATGCAGAACACAAATGATCCTTTTCAAACTTCAACCAAGGTAAGCCTCTAACAAGATCTTTACGAGCAAGATCATTGAGGGTGCCAAAGTTTAAGTGATTCAGGCGGCGATGCCATAACCATGATTTGTTCTTGAAGGCTCTAGACAGTAAGAAAATGGGAGCAGACCTCATCATATCTTCAACAAAAATGGTGTATAAGTTCATGCCACAACTTCCTTTAATAAGGTCGACACCATCTAAGTCTCAGACGAAACATGTATGCTTTCTGAATGCAACTTCAAGATCTGAATCACAAAATTGACCGACATAGAAAAGGTTGTGTCCAAGTCCTTCTACATAGTATACCCTGGAAATTACGCTGTCACCAATGACATAATCCCCATAACCCATAATTGCACCAAAATGGTTGTTTCCGAATCGAACAGTCTCGATAAACTTTTTCAAGAAATTCCTGAGCCGTGAGCGATCTCCAGTCATATGTTTTGAGCAGCCTTAGTCCAAATACCAAAGAACGATCTGTATGACCTGCATTTGAACAAAGGCGAAAATGGAGATTTGGATACATTGGATCCCCAATTGCAATTGGGGTCCGGTTGGTTAGTGCACGCAAGATTATATGCTACAGGGGTAATAGTTTCCTGTGGATCAGCTGGCATACAGTTACTCTTAAAAGCTGTAAACCTAACTAAAGGGCACTGTCTTCCTAACGGGAGAAGTCTACCAGTGGGCTTCTATTGTTTTGTAGGCAAGACCTTAGGTGGAGTATTCCTAGTTAAAGGCCACTGATCTCCTAAAGGTAATAGTCTGCCAGTGGGTCGCCACTGATGACCGATATTGGTAAATAATTTCCCTATAGCCTTCCAAACTTGCTTAACTTGCTTAACCCGCCACACTTTAGTGGCAGGGGATTACTTCACAAACATCTCAGAACGCACAACACATTGATCACGATTAACAAAAATTAAGCATTTGTTACAAGTTTCGCAAGAAGTATTAGAATTCGAATTAATTAGAGTACGCTTATAGCTAATACTAGAATCAACACAATTCTTTTGTTTCTCATTCGACTTATTCATCCTAGAATGGGCTTCTACTTGTTTCAAGGCACGTTTAGCTGGCAAGGTCCTATCTTTCTTTGTATTGCTCCTAGGCTTTGACCTGCTAGCTGCTGAGGCACCTTTTACTCATGTAGAGGGAATTTCAGGTGCATTAGTCAAATTTATTTTCTGGTGCTCAACTTGTGGTGGTGTGTTATGAGTTGAGGTTTCACATGGTTCTACAAAAGAAACTCGGTTTTTTCTAAGTGAATTGGTAGAGGCATTCTGTTTATCGCGAGGGCTAAAGTCTTTAGGACACGTGCCTATTACATATTCTAACAGCTCCTGAGAGTGTTTAGTGTAACGGCAAGCAGATGCAAGAGAGGTATCCAATGGTCTTTCCACCTTAGCTTCCTCTACTATTTCATGAAGGGTTTCTACATTTTCCTTAAGGTGTTTGATATAGTGTAGATGCACTTCCTGATTCTTCTTGAGTCTAGGGGGAATTGGTTCAACATCTATAGGATATCTACCAGGAGCCAGCACTTTAGGTTTACTATCAGGTATAGTGACACATTTGGAATTATCTTTAAGTTGAGCCTTAAGGTTTTCAATTTTAGATAACAAAGAGTTGTTCTGGTCAGTAGTTTAGGTACGCGTTATTTTAATTGAATCATACAATTCCTTATAATGTTGCTTAACTTCTGCATTTTCTGCCCTAAAGTGTTCATTGAGATCGTGAAGGGCATTGAGCTTTGCAGTTAACTCTTTGTTCTAAGAAACTAAGGCCTTAAGGTCAAAAATAGGATCTACATCACTATTGTTCTTTGTTAAGCGTGAGATTTTCTCCTTTAATTCAAAAATCGTATTGCCTCAACTTTGAATCTGTTCATTTAGTTTCCCGATCACAAACAGTGAATCAAATGAAGGAGCATCTGAAGACGTCACAGGTTTTTTTATTTCCAAAACGTTCTTTGAGATTTTGATATTTTAATTGTAAGTTGAAGTGTTCAACCTTAAGTTTGGAAAAATGTTTTATCACTGAGTCATGGTCATCATTTTGAATCTTGTTTCTCAGATTAAAATTTTTAGATTCAAGGTCGGCAATACGTTTTTGAGCAATAGTGAAAGCATCATGCATGTCAGAGAATCTAGACACATTTAATACCGAATCAGTTGCAGTATAAAACACATCTTTGGACAAGCATTCAACAATTAAGTTCTCATTTATGATGACAAGGTTTTTCCGTTCAATCTCGCCACTCTTTAAATCTATCTCATTCTGGTCTACCTCGGCTTCCAAATTTTCAAAAGCTGCTTTCATTGCCCTAACTTCAGTGACCAAAGATTTTTGAACTTCGTCAAAATGTTCTTTGAGTAGATTGAAAAATGGAATTACTTTGGTTAAGTAACACCGTTTTGTTTGTTCAAAACCCCTTTCCCCTTTAGTTATGCCCGTTGGTATGATACGCTTTTTACAAGTTTTCTAAAAGTCCCAAAATAGTTGAGTAATTACATACAGACCAATATTTAATTGACTTGTAGTTGGAAGCGTTCGAGGGACTAGTTGGACCGGTGTATTAGGAGGATACACAGTCGCAGGTGGTAGGACAGTCAGGGGTGGGGCAATGGCCTTTAGCTCTTCGGCCTTTTGTTTTTCTAGATATATTGACAAAAATACTTGCTCAAGTGTCAGTTGAGTCTGAGGGGTGAATGTTGCCATAAAATTTTCTTTTGAGTAATTAGGGGGTGTAATGTTAACCCTCTTTTCCACACAGGCAGAGTCATTCATTTTTGCCTGCAGTTTATTTCTCATAGTCTCTGTTAACTCTAGTTCTTCCTCAGACAATGGAACATTTACCGGCACATGATAAGTCTTAAGAAGTTCTTCACCATCATACAGTACCGGTTGGGCCTTTTTGGCCTGTCTAAGGTGAAAAGGGTTCTGAGGACCTAGCGCAGTTTTAGTCCTTTGGTCATACACTTGAGTAGGATTTAACATCATATGGACAGTTTGAATGGATTGATCTTGTGAGTGAAGCTTATTCTCAAGTTTATCGTTAAGGTGTTTCAGATTGGAAAAATCAGTCAGGAATTTGGACTCTTTCTGTTTAAACTCATGTTTTAAAGTCGTTACAATTTCTTCAAATATCTTGTTATTTTCCATAGTTGAATTAAGTTGCAACTTGACAGAATGAAGTTCCTTTTTAAGATTTTCTTCCATTTTATTACGATTTTGAATAAGCATACACATTTGATCATCCATTCGCTGTTTACGTTCAGTCAATTCAAACTTAGCACGTTGCTCATAAATAGCAACTTGTTCCTTGTAGATCTTAAGTTCAGTGGCTATTAGGTCATGAGGAACGAAAGCATAATTATCAGACGACACACATACATCATTTAGAGCAGAAGATGCACAACTTGGTACAACAGAAATATTATCGACCAAAAAATATTGTTCATATGGAATAACATTACTGTTACCCATATTGACACTAGTTGAGTCAATAACATTTGTATGTTGTACTTCATTATGAATCTCATGTTCGTCCAGATTAGTAACACTATGATCAATATCATTTTCTAGAATATGTACCTCATATAAGATTGATGCATTAGATGGACCAGCTTGTTGATTTGCTGACCCGGCTGAGGACAAATTGGCCATGAATATAGACTGAGCAGTCGGTTCATCATCAACATCTGAATCAAAAGCGTCACATTCATCTGCCTGGAAGATGTTGTCCTTATTCAGAGCTAAGTCTTGGATTGGTTGATTATCCACATCTACATCAAAGGTGTTAGCTTGTTCTCCAGTCAGAAAGAGTAGTTCTTCTTCATTCAGTGCTGTACCATTCTCTTGAGCTTGCATCAGCAGCATCTTGTCCTTGAAATAATTAGAATTCTATCAACGCTTCGGCTGAGTACAGTTCCGTGCAATATGTCCAAGTCCATTGCAGTTGTAACACTTGACCGGTTTTCTTTGACCTGCATTGGTATTCCCGGCTCTATTATGTGCGCCCCCATTGCCTGTTGTACCATTTCCCCTAGCAAAATACCTCTGATTCTGATTCTGATTCTGATTATGTCGTCGATGGACATTCTGAACAACTACCCGACCATCTTGAATGGTTGCTTGATTTCTGGTGTTGGATGAGGTTCGAAGTTGATTGTTTGTCTGGGGAGGTGTTGCTCTAAAGGATTGAGCAAGGAGTGTAATTTGTTTGGTAAGGTTGTCGAGTATTTCATCAGTTTGGGTGTGTCTGGAATCAGGTTGTGACGTTTCAGTGAAATGTGGAAATTGAGGTGATTGCGGGGTTGCTGATGAAGAGGGATATTGATAAGACTGGACATGTAATGTTGGGGCATTGATCCACCTAAATCAATACGTAGAAAATATATATAATATATTTATAAATACGTAATAATAAGGATAGAAACAATTATAGTATAGTATAGTATTTCCGTCGGGTTCTAAGTAAATGCTTCTAACCAAAGCAATTATCAAAAACCTCCCGGGTCGTTTCCTCGGCGAGAGGTGAATGGAAATCTATGGGAATGTCATAAAAGTTTTGCATTTGGTTTTTTAAATCTACAAAAAGGGAAAGGATATAAAATGGAAGCTAAACTTTTGGTTCTAAACTATTTTTAAACTAATATTAATTCTACGATTTAAAACTACAATATTATACTAAAAATGATCTAAAAGATATAAATAACGAAAATGCTTGCTAAATGACGTGAAATGTTCATTAAGTGCGGGCTTAGGTTTAACAAATTAAAATCTTTTAGAAAACAAGTTTAAAGAAATTAAATGACAAATTAAGTAAAATGCTTTTTAAAATAAATGACAAGTAATTAAATTGCATTAAAAGTAAATGACGGTATGTAATTTGGAAAATTCTAGTGACTATTAATTTTTAAACCTTTTTTTTAAACCCACACTTAAATCACTAGTCACAGTCACATAACAAGCATACTAAAAACTACTCGCTAAACATTAAAACTAAGCTAAAATCAACAAATAACGCAACAATGATCATTACTAAGCTAAACATGGCAAAAAGCATAAACATAGATAAAAATAAAGAAGTAAAAAGTCAAGAGATAACCGAATGAAACAAGGGATGTAAATTGGCGAGATGAGATGAGACCCGCTCCAATAGCTATATCCAAACAACCTACCGACTAAACGAAATAACACGCGGATAGAACCAAAACTTGGAAACTAGTCTAACCATTCGAACCATAAACAATAACCAATTCAGAATCGTAATTCAACAGCTTCACCCGGTTCATTACGACTTAATCATAAACTATTATGTTCGAATTACTGCACGAAACAAATCGAACCAATGAAACAACAAAACAAAAATCTGGAAAACTCATCTTCAAATCCTTCGAATCAAACAACCAAGAAGCATCTCGGAATCATATATCAACATATATATCGATCGAATCAGTAACAAACATCCAACCGAAAACCATTCATCATAAATTCAACCGGTGCACTACGATTAAAACGAAACGAAAAAGAATAAGATAAAAATGTTGCGTCTCCGTCTCTACCTATCGTCTACGAAAAGAAAGAAAAAAAATAACAAGCGTCTGCTGCTATCCTACGCTAAATGAAAAAAAACAAATGAAATTTAAAAGATAGAAAAATAAGATGTATATAAAAAATGAGGATAAGGTAGATATATGCTGCGTTCCCCTCTTCTTTCTTTATATCTGCGTCACATATAAGCAGTAGTACCAATTGATATTGGGCTTGGCCTTGTATGCTTCTAGGCCGAATCATCTTTTGAGGGCATTGGGCCAAGTGATCCACTTCATTAACTGGGCTACAATATCAATGCTACTTCTGTTGGGCTTGCAGGTTTGGGTTTTTTTTTCTTGGGCTGCTGGATCTAGTTATGGTTTTTTTAATAAATATGGGTCGGTCCGACCCATATAAATGGTGTCAGACCGGCCCAATAAAAGATGAAAACACTGTCGGACTTGTTTTCTCGCGCTCTTTCCATTCTCGTGCTCGGTTTTGTCCGGTTTTGTCTTTATTTTTTTTGTCATTTTCTTGATATCCGTACCTGCACATACACAAACACAAAAACAAACAAATATATGCATTTTTTATTATGTTTTTGGTTATTTGAGGTCGTTTTTCATGGTAAAATATATGTGTAAAATAGCAAATACCAAATTCCCCCATACTAAAGTATTGCCGTGTCCTCACGCAATGTAATAAATACGCGCTTAAAACTAAAAATTCCAATCCCTCCAAACTAATCACCTTAAAAAGTAGCAAAGTGCTCATCTAAAGGGATTAAGGAATCAAAAGTTAAGAAACGCCCCGTTTTTACCATTAAAACAACTACCACTAATATTTTGTATTTTTCCACTATCTACTTACTATTTAACTAACTAACATGATTGACTTCCGTGTTTGGGATCATAGAACAAGATTAATAAATTCATCATCCCCGATTTTTCACTTGTCCAACTAAGCTTAAAACGAAATCACCGTTAATTATAAGATAAGATGCTAATACTACTCATATTTGTAACTTGTAAACTTTTCACTCCCGGCAATTATTATTTATTAGGTAAATGTGCTATTTCTGAATTTCAACCATGAATCAACTTATTACAAAAACTATGTTTCACGTTCCACCCGAGAATATTGATTTTGGAGGCGAGATCATCCCATGTAGCGATTTTCGTCTCGGCACATCCCAACCTCATCGGCTAAGTGACCGGGCTTTTGACACCTCACGGAGACTAGTATCGGGACTCACGGACCTTTGATTTCAAAATCTCATAGGTTTTTCGTTTACGCATATCTTATTCAATGTAATTATAAAATAGTCTTAGCTCAAAAGCATATTTAAATTTAAGAAAAAGAAAGATTTTCCATTAAACAATATAAACTTAAGCAACATTATTAAACATCGGTCCTTTAAAAGGCTGCAACATCGGCCACGCCTCCGACAAGATGCAGCAAACATATTTCGACATCGGCTTATTATTATTCATTATTATATTTTACACCCCTTTTATTTTTTGCATGTCTTCATAATATATTTACCGGTGCCTTTAATCGAGAAGCCACTATCCGATAGCGAGTGACATGTAGGTTATTCTACTTATTATGGGACACCGGCCCCCGCATTAATATGAAGACATTCAACATCGGCCACGCCTCGACAAGATGAAGTAATTGGCGGAGATATTTTTTCTACTTATTATTTTCTTTATTTATTAATTTCGAAGATGAAAATTTTGTTTTAAAAAATTTAAGTATAAATTTTGAAACTATGACTAAAAATATTTGATACATTTCAATTTCAATTTGTTGATTTAAAGTCTAATTTTCATATGTAGCAGTATTTTTAGTCACGGTTAAGAGGGCCCCTTATGGGAGAAAAATGTGGCAAATTACCTATGAGCTCTTTGGATTTCCAAATAATCTTGCTTAGCATCAAAATTCTACTTAAAACACTATCATTTTTTCGGTTCTTTCACGAAGATTCGCGATAGGCTTAGTCAAAATGTTAAGGAACTATGCTAGGAAGTCACACGCTCGATCGGGTTCAAAATTTTTTCTCATCTACCCAGAAGGAAAGTCAAATTGTGGGGGACAAAAAACTTATTATTATTTTTTTTTGTGGAAATTTTTTTAGTTTTCTTATTTTTTTTTTTCTTTGTATTTTTTCAAAATATTTTTGGTGGACAACAAGGGCTTTCGTGAAAAACAACGGCTGCAGGCATAATCAAATCGAAGATCCCCCATACTAGAAACTAACAATGTCTCATTGTTTTAAGGGTACCTACGTCATTCTAAAGCGTTTAGAATTATGCTAAAGATAAACGTTAGTCGAAAAAAATTAGGATATTGATTCCTAAAATGAAGCTGAGGGGTGTAGCTCGAGTCGAATCGAAGGACATTAACCGCGAGAACGAGTGTCATTATCATATCCGGGAAATTCCTGGACTCAATAAACCACAAAAACACAAGCATAAAACGAGAATTAAGGAGGTGAGCGTCTACCCAACAACAATAACACTATTCATTACTACTAAGATAGATTACTTTTAACTACGATATTACCTAGGATAAACATGGGGTGCCTCCCACGAAGCGCTTGTTTTAGGTCACTTAGCTTGACCCAATCCCCCATACTTGAGCTTGTCAAGGGGGATAGAAGTGGGGATGACGAACACCCAAATTTGGAGTGTTGTCTCCATGAATCAACATCGGGGTTTTCTGATGAAACAACTTGGAAGCTTTAAAGCCCCGATGTGATAGAGAAGAAGGAGATTTCTCCTTAGAAGCAAGAACACCGTGATTGAAAACTTTGTCTTCATTTTCGAATGAAAATGTAAGTAAAGTATCAATCACGGGGGAAAGAGGAGCAAGAATTCTCGTGGGAATTCGAACTTCAATGGCATATCCCCGGGATCGGTAAATCTTGTTACTATCTCCGGAAGGAGAAGAATCATCAAGATTGGATCCGAGATCATTATGAGAAGGAATGAAGTCGAAATCCAATTGAAGGGCGGGATGGGTGGGCAAAATATTAGGCACATCAACGGGGATGTCTTCCACCACATCAATGGTTGAATCTCCCGAATCGGGATAATCAACATGAAATGATTCGAACTCGGGACGGGAGGTAGAATTATCGTCATCTTCCGAGTCGAAATCATCACTCTCAATACCCGGTGGTATTGAGTCATCACCATCAAGAAAAATGTCAATCTCCTCCATAAGAGAGTCACTATCCTCGACCGGGATAGGAGATGGAGAGAAAGACTCGGTAGGATTTTCAGAATTAAATTCTTCCGGAGGGCGGGGAGAAGAGTTGTCATAAAGCAATCTCTCAACAAGATGAATTTCACCTTCCGGATCAAGGTTGTCATCATCAATTCCCGGTGGAATTGATTTGAGAAGAGTGAGTTCACCGGCGAACTCATCAAGAAGAGAATCGATCTTTTGAGAATCATTAATCGAAGTATCTCGATGAAGCAAAGATTCTAAAAGATCGGATTTGGCATTAAAGCAAAGATATTCAATTCCCGGTGGAATTGAATTGGTATTTTCTAACACCTCATCATCAATTTGATCAACCTTAGTGGAAGTGATTTCTTCATCAAGATCAAAGAGAGGATTAGAGAAAATTTTAAAATTCTCATTTGGAACATCCTCTTCGGAAAATGACTCATCACTCGAGGTAAAATCTTCATTGATATCGAAGAGAGGGTTAGAGAAAGTAAGATCATGATTCTTTAAAGATAAATCATACGGAGGCAAATCACACTCACCTTTGGAAGAATCTTCGGACTCACTTGGGATTTGGACAAGGTCCTCGACACTAGACTTTATTAATTCGTCCGATTCCGTTTCCGGAATAGTGTCAAGATGCTCATCCTCCATTATGAGAGAGTTCGTTTTTGGTGAATTAGGTGTGATTGCAACACACGGAGGAAGTTCAGAAATAATATCTTTCAAAGGGATAGAACTTTCTTCATCATCGTAGCAAACGGAAATCTTCCAATATCGATCTTTAGCCGCTTACTCTTCTTCAATTCGCTTTTCTTCTTCCTTCTTTTGCATATATTGACCAACCATATCACATATGGATGTCATTTGCTCCATAAGCTTGTTTTGAGAATTGAGAAAGTCATTTTGAGCATTGAAGATTGGATGATTGACGGTATATTGCGGGGGTTGAAATTGGTCAAAACCAAAAGAATTATAATCATAGCAAGAATTTTGCTCATGATAATAGTCTTCATTCATTGGTTGACATTGGTAAGTTTCATGAGGACCCCCACAATCTTCACAACAAGAATATTGTTGTGGAAAACTCGGTGAAGTTTGTGGAAAATAATCAAAGTTTTGATTGAAACACGGGTCCTGATTGTAGACAAACGGGACTTGAGGTGGACAATCGTAACCGTAATGAGAATCGTTCCCACATAACTCACAAGAGTATGGTACGTATTGGGGTTGTGGAGGATGGTTTGCAACACTTGGAGAATCGTTAGAAGAGTACGGAGTTGAAAAATTGATTGATGTTCCATTTCCAACAGTACAATAAAAACAAACTCCATTATATTCATTACAACCACATTGTTGGCACGTACCAAAAAGACATTGTTGTTGCAAACTTTGCAAATTTTGTAGGATCTCATTAAGGTTTTGATTGTAGCATGGTTCCGGATTAGAGATAATCGGAATTTGCGGTGGACAATTGTAACCATAATGAGCACCTTTCCCACAAGACTTACAAGTACATCGTTGACAAAAGATATCGTCTAACGAATCACCACACTCGTAACAACAATTGTGGTTAATTTGTGGAGGACTTTGTGAAGAATTTACACCGGGGCCTTGTTTGACAACGAATGGCTCTTGATTAACAAAGTTAGTATCGTCATCGGATGACTTGGAAGTGTCTTGGAAGTCTTGAAAAACTTCCTCCAATGTCTTTCGTATTAGAGCACATTGTCGACAATATAGACCATGAACCGGGTCTCCACAATCGAGACAAATTTTTTCAATTTTAAGGGGTCGTTGAGACAAGTCGGGTATGGGAACAAGAATCTTGTCTTCAAGATGCCCTTTTGGACAACCACAGTCTTTCACAGTTTGAAGTGACAAAACTACCAACAAGACGAGCATTTTTTTAATCGCGTAAATCGGATTCAAACCGATAATACGAATGACGACATAGAATTAAACGTAAAGATGGATAAGAAAAGAAATTAATGATACAAGAAAAAGAAGATTATTTTTGGGTTTTGTCCATGGGTTGTATTCACAATTATTATAACGGTCAAAAAGATAAAGACACTTAAAACCTGATAATCTACATACTTCACGTAGCTCTCAAAAAGATAAACGCACAGTGACGGAAGGATAGGAATAGCGCGAACTTATTTCTCCTTTCGGGTCGTATTCCTAGGAACAACCCTCCTTATACCCACTTTATAGTTTGTTTAACTTTCAAAGGTGAGCCCGTATGTCGTAAGAACACAAAAAGGTAATTTTTTAAATCTTTTGTTCAAATTGGGACCCAACAAGTCACCGAACTTATTATGATAATACTCATTTCCGAATAATATATTGGTGTTTTAACCATTGTGTGAATTTTATTTTCTTTTTTTATGGACAAAAGTTTAAATATATATTATAATACTATATAATATATATAATTTTTTATTTTTTTTCTTTTTTGGATTTTTTAAATGAAAATTATACTAAAAAGAAAGAAAATATTTTTGTACTTAGTTTTTTATATTTTTATAATAAAAGAAAATATTCACAGTTTCAAAAACAGATGGTCAAACGTAACGATAAACGTTTGCACAGCCTCCCCGGCAGCGGCGCCAAAAATTGATCGGCTGAGATTACACTAAATGTATATATAATATATATTAAAATGTAAAATATATAAATAAGTGTAAAAACAGCAATCAATGATACCGAGAAGTAGTATAGAGCTTTCCCGGGTCGTAAATCCCCAACGAGGCTGGAATGGTAAATCGATACGATCGAAGATTTGAGTTTGAAGGAAGGAATGAGTTTTAGGGGAACGTTGATAAAAGTCAAATTAGATAATAACGGACTAAAACGTTTAAGAAAAACCTAGAAATTACGAAATTAAACTAGAAAACGAGACCCCGAATCCCGTACAAAAGGGGAAAAACCTAAAATCTTTAAAAATAACCCTACGGAAAAATTTTCACTTCTAAACTACTCTATGGGTCAAATAACGAAGAATGAAAAAGACTAGACCGAAAACGGAGTTCGTTTGACCCAAAAACGAGTCAAACAAGAATCCCGCAACACCGGAACCGTGCTTTTAAAAAGTAAAGATTATAAAATGACCCTATAGCAAAAATTTTATATTTTTCCTACAAACAATGATAAAATAAAAATTTTCTAAAAAGCACAAATATTTTTTTTGATAATTATTTTTATTTAATATGAATTAAATAAACTTTTAACTAAATTAAATTATAAAAATATAAACGATACAAAAATTCTAAAAAAATTCACGAAAAAATACATTAACTAGGCTTTATAAATTCCAACAAAAATAAAAACATAAATAAGCTATGGAAATAACCCCGAAATAACTTGCAGCTTATAAGCTTATGAACCAAAAATGTACCATAAAGTAATAAAGGCCCTTGAGTCTTTAAACGAAAAAAAGACCATAAGGGCGCAGTGGTAAGTGGTGTTGTAAAGGGAGGGGATGTATCGAGGGATCCCGGGTTCGAGTCTTGCTCACCCGGTCCCTTGTCTTCCCTTCTCTTTTTATTTTTGCAACACTCTAGGGTAGAAACTGTAAAAAACGAAACAAAAGGTGTAAGGCGGGCAACTAGAGTGAAGTTACATTTACACTTCAGATTAAAACGGGTAACCCCTTATCTTTGAGAGAATTGCATCACAAACCCTACGCTTTAATTTTTGGGCTTCTTTTTTAGCTTATTAAAAAGTGCTTTTCAGCAAAAACTTAAAACATGAAAGTTATTAAGGAGCTTATACTCTACAACATTAATGAAAACACTTTTGACTTTTGTTCACACTAAATAAGCTAGAAAAAGCATTTTCAAACTGTTTACAGAAACTAGTGCTTTTCCTATCTTTTTTAAGTTTTTAAGACTTATCCAAGCTTATATACTAGATGAAAATGAAAAACAAAAGAAGCTAAATGCAGTCTAAGATGTGTACTAAGGATATCCAAAAAGAAAAAAAGCCCAGCTAGTTTAACAAAAAAAACAAGGAATATTGCATTGACAAGTGATAGTTATCAAGCTTATTCACTAAAATAAGGTTTCCTAATAAGCTAAAAAGCTATAACTAATCACTAGAATACTGAAACTTTGGAAATAAGCTATGATATGGATGTAAAACTATTCTAGATAAAAGGTTTTTCAAAATTACAACTAGAAATGAAAATTCTAAAAGAGATAAGTTAAAACTCAATTCTGCTGCTATATCACTTTTATAAGGAAAAATAAGCTATACTAAAAAGCTTAAAATGACATTTAAGAGATTATTTTTAAAGAACTAATGGAATACAACTAAGGTGCTTAAATCTACATTCTAATTCCTACTTATAACTACTAGAAAAATACTTAAAAATTGATCAGCAACAACAACATTAACTGTTGTTGCTGATGCAATTGCAAATTATGTAAATGCAAGCTGATTTCTTTAACTAAAACTCATACACTCTCAACTTGTATCTAAATGTTCACTAACACAAACTGAGCTCTAAAATCCTGAGAATCTATTAACTCTAAAGGTACTTCATATTAAAAGTGTCCTGGTGCTAGGACAAACTTATTAAGCTCAAAACTTGGAATTTTTACAAACTAATGTTCAAAACCTGTGTAAAACTTCATTAATTTGTTAAACTCAACTATGCAAAGGTTTTGGCAGGGTTACTTTGACTTTAAAAGTCAAAACAAGACTTAACCCAAACACTAGTTAAAAACTTCTTGTCCAAAACTAACTTGTACAGAGAATCTAATTTAAAGCTAAAAACTATCAAAACCGTATATCACTTACACTTAAAGCCAACTATTAAGCTACTTAAGCTCTAAAACCTATAGCTTATTAACAAATATAAGCTAGTTTCTCTCCTAGCTATCCCTACACTTATATGACAGAATCTACTACTTAAGATATCAATTAACTAAAACTATAACTACTCAATGCATTAGAATTACTAAACTAGCTAAACAAGTCTAAACAAAATTTAGCACTAAGAAAGTCAAAGAAATAAGCTAATTGTATAAGCTAAATTTATGCTAAAATGAAATACACAAAATAAAACCTGGAATTGAAGAATCTTCACACTTAAGCTATCCAAGAGTAGAAGCTTAAATGTTCCTAATGGCTTCCAAAGCCTCTAAACCTCAATAAGCTCAATAAGCTGAATTTGAGCTTATTGTTCCTTATTACTTCTAAGCTTGATCAATTTGAAGCCAAATGAAACAATTTTGAACTAAAATGGCGACTGAAAACAGTATTACTAAAGTATTTTTATTAAAGTTGAACAACTTTAGCATTTTAGAAAATATAATAAGCTACAAAGAGCTTATTACAAGCTTATTTCTAATCAACAGCTTAAAACATGAGAATTTGAGAACAAATCACTATTGAACTGATTTATTGCTTTAAAGTCAAAGAGTACAAGAGAAAATAGCATGAATTACAACTGAAATAAAGGATTCAAAGAGCTTAATTCGAAAACTTAATGAACAGTACACGAAAAATTTAAAAGAAATTTAAACTAACTAAAAATTAACTCTCCTCTAAGCTTCTGTCTTCTCTTTCTTTTATAGGCTGAGGCTTGTGTTTGTTGTGTTAGTTTAGTGAGAGCATAACCAAAAAAACGAATTTTTAGACCGAGATCAAGCCTTGGGGATTTGTGGGATTGGTTAATTGGGATTAGGTTTAAGTGGAGGAGGGGGGATAAGTTTGTTCATGGGGTTTTTGAGGTTACAGGGTAAAAGGTTTGAAGGTATCCCGTGAACTTGGGTTTTTTTGTGTTTAAAAGAAGTGGCGGGAAGGGTGTTTGTATAACAGAGTTTTGATACAGGGTAACGAGGTTAGTGGTTAGGATGAGAGGTAAAAAGGGAATTGTGGGTAAAGGGTGAAAGGTTGTAAATATTTTAGGTTGGGGTTTTGTTTATGGCATTTAAGCCCCTAAGGTTATCTGGGGTATTGCAAAAAAATTCAGTCCTTAGTGTTGTACAAGTTAAAGGATAAGACAGAAATGGCCCTCGTAGTATAACTTTCCCATAGTTTTGCATCTTAATTCCTTCTCTTCAATTCTCTCCTTTCTTGTAGAATAATAAGTTAGGGAATTTACAGTGTGGGTGTGGGGGGGGGCTTTTAGTCCCTAAACTTATATTTTTGGAAACTTTTGGCCTCGGGGTGACTTGGGTTGACTTTGACCTTTGACCAGTGTGACTCTTCTGTTGACTTTTGACTGATTGACATTCGGCTTTTGATTTGGCTTTGTCTTTTCACAGTCTTTTCCATTCTGAGTCCAGTTTGTCGTTTTGTCTTTGTTTTTCGTCCTTTTCTTGGTTATCCGTTCCTGCACAATACAATTAGCAAAACAAGCATATCTTTGGCATTTTAAGTCCGTTTTTGATTATTTTAGCTCGTTTTTAAAGGTAAAAGGTATGTGTATTTAAGCACATACCAGAACGCTTATCATTCTTCTGTCTCAATTCTAGTCCGTGTTCTATTCCGTGTCGTGACAACTTAAATACTTCATCCGAAGTACTTTAAGCATGTTTAATTCTCGAAATGCAATTAAAATGTCACTCCTCTTTCGCAAATTTTTTGTCAAAAATCAAGTTTCCAAAAACCCTCTGAGGGCGGGGGGGCCCCATAGTGGCGGCCCCCTAATTTATTAGGACCAAGCCAGGTATGATAAGGACCACCACCAGAAAGAGACACAAAAATAATAACACTGAACAAAAATTTTCAAAACTGAAAAACAAACACTCCCTTTCTTGCTGCCATTGACGACCAAGAACACACACCCACCAAATATCAAAAATCAATCCTTAAAACTTCAATTTAAGATCAAATCAACATCAATAATCATTCCTAACATCTCAAAGATCATCAATTGTAAGTCATTTCACTTATTTTATTTCGATTTGAGTCTAGGGTTCATGATGAACACCAAAAATTGAAATTGGGTATTTTCCATTTTTCTTTCAATTTTGTTCAATTAAAACCACTAGGATACAATGTAAAAACTAATATCTGTCCCGTAGATATAGGATATTACATACATTTGATGAAGTTATTGAAAATTATTTTGTACAAACCCCAATTTCATCTTACAAAATCACTCACGTTAGGAACACAATAAAATTATTGTTATGCATTGTTAATACAATCCAAAAACGTTTTTAAACACATGCATAATGATCTCATGAACAAATTTTGAGATACATAATTCATATGTATTTTTCGACTTGTTTGGTTGAGCAAAATCAAACTAAAAGCGTTAAGGTTAACTCTTAGGTTTTATATTTAGGTCGAGCTTAATCATGCTCCATATTTGTTGGCATATAGGCACAAACTAGACATCTTGTTTAAGTAAAGGAACCGTACTAAAATATCTTCTTTTAATTAATCAGTAAATGAATTTGGAAGATGAATTACGGTACACTAAATCATACATCCCAACAATCTTTGATGAAAACTATATTCCTGATATCTTAAAACCCATCATTCGAAACCTAGAATGTAGATCAATTCATGAAGGTCGCCCTATATCCCCTGAATTTACTAAATACGATAATATTCAAAATCTTTTTCAAATTATCAAACTTGGAAAAATATACGAACTCCATGAAGGAATTTGTCCAAGATTTCTACTTGAATTATACTCTTCAATAGAAATTACCAAATATGAGAATCAAAACATTTTCTTAACATTTTGGGCTTTGAAGAGAACATTTAAGTTCTCACTCAAATCATTTGCCTCAATTCTCTCCATTCCAAGAAAAGGAGAGTGTTTTTATTCTAAAGAATCCTCTTTCGACACATTGAAAATGAATCAAGAGTCAAATATACCTTATCAAACACACATTGCAACACCAAATGAAATTATTCAATCAATCACAACAACTAGACAAACCATCTTTCCAAACAAAATTCTCAAAGAAGAACTTCGTCATGACATAAGATCTTGAAATGAAATCATTCAAGATAATGCTTTTGGCACTCAAAATAACTCAAATTTTCTTCCTGCATCATCATGTCACATGATGTATTGCATTCAAACAAGTACTCCCTTCAACTTTGCCTATTTTCTAACCAAACGAGTTGAAAAGATTAAAAATCAACCAAACTCTCCAATGCCATATGGAATGATTCTAAATCATCTATATGATCACCTCATCAAAATTAATTCTCATCTACAAAAATCAAAATACATATCATATTGGCCATCCATGAAACCTTGGGTTCATCCCACTCATCTTCAAGCAATTATCTCCATATCCTCTGAAGATGTTTCAAGTAATGATTCGAATACTGTTTGAGATATTTCTATTAAGTATTATTGCTAGACATACGTACTAATATTATTGCTATGTAATACTTCCTTAACCTCTACTCGGTTATTCTAGTACGTGTATAACTTGTATTAGTCATTATTCATGCTTGCTATATGACATTTCATGAACCTTTATGTCATTTATATGCTCCTACTTGGCTCCATTGCATGCTTTTTATTTTCTTTTGGTTAGATTATGTGATTCTTGAAGAAATGGAAATGCCACAATCACCCTTCCAACCTTCTTAGGTTATTTTGAAAAACAATTAACATTTGGAAAATTTCGTAATTATCTTGTCTCCTCTCTTTCTGCAACTTTGACTCTATTCTCCTTAGGTCCAGTCATCCTTTCCTAAATTAACTAAACACTCCTTAGAATCTTTATTCTTCAACACCATGCCTTTCCTAAAAAATTTCTATATATGAACATCATTCTTCTCCATCTCAATCACATCTTCTCTTCTAAATCTTTCACTACTCCTAAAAATCCCCATGTCTTCCTCTAGCAAATCCCCTCGTGACTACTCACAAAAATACCAAAGGGCCATTCTTGAACCTTGGAGACAAAGTCATGGTCTTCCTCCTTCACCACCTTCTCCTCCACCAAATAGGACTACTCCTACCTCTCCCATCTCTAATAACTCTCTCTCATCCTCTTCACCTCCACAAAACTCAACCCAAAACCTAAATGAAATTCATCACCTATCAAATCTGCTTAACATTAACCTCCAACAAGCAATTAAAGCCACAAATCCTTCACCTCCTACCTCACCATATATCCCCCCACCTTCTTTAGATCAAGTAAACTTTCATTTAGAATTTTTCTATTGTTGCTTGGAAACCCGAAATCTATTTAATACATTGAAAGATGACCTTAATCGTATCAAATCTCTCATCATTGGTCCTTCCACTCAATTTCCATCCTCAATAACAACATCCTCACCATAATTGAGCACTCTTGAAAACTTACTTTCACCTAATAATAAACAACCCATCTTTTGATTATGGCATCTTCTACATTTCAAGAATCCTCTAGTGTAGATCTATGCCTTATAATGTCTTTATTTTATGATTATCTATTTTATCTTGTAATGATTCATACAATTATAGTATGAATTTGTCTTATCTCGTATTTAGCTTCAATTGAAATCAATTCTTCTTGTATGAGCTTATTAAGTAATGAATGAAGCCACTTTATGTTTTGTTGCATAAATTGCTATGTTGCTACTTGTTGAAAGATATTTATCTTGCACTTGTACCTCTAACTTTGTTTTGTAGCAAACAATTTTCGTAAGATCGATCCTTTGGTGCCCTAAATGAGGGGGAGCATACATCAAGGGGGAGTCTTGATATCGTTGACTTCTTTCTTACTACAACTACTCGACGATCATCCTTTTTGAATTCGACAAAAAGAGGGAGAAATGAAACAAAACTCATTAATAATTTGTAACTTTTAATTTTATACAAAATGAGTTTATATTTTGTCATCATCAAAAAGAGGGAGATTGTTAATACAAATAATGTCTAAAAACGTTATTTATATTTTTCGACCTCTCAACGTTTTGATAATAACAAAATGTAAAAACGTTTATGATAAAATTAAACGTTTACAAATTATTAATCGTAAAATTCCATTTCTAAGATTAGTAATCACTTAAGGTATGAACAAACAAATCATTAAGCATGATTAGTGATCAAGAAAATATTTTTCTCTTATCCATCACATTTTTACAAAAGAATTTCACAAAATTAATTATACAAAATATTTTCTAATTAAAAGAAAAGTTTTATTAAAACCTTAAAATTTGAATTTCAAAAATTTCCCCCAAAATGGAAGGTTCCATACCAGAGAAAACCTTCCCCACAAAAATACAAAAAAGGAGCGTAGTCCCCCTTATAGGCCTGGCGGCCCCCAGATATATCTGGGACCGCCCCTAGTGACCGTTGATTTTTCCTGCCTATAAATACTGCTCTATTCCTTGTAGAAAAACACACCTCTTAGCATGAAATTTTCAGATAACTCTCTCTCTAAAAATCTTCTTTCTCTCTCTAAATCTCTTAATCACTAACATCCTTAGATCTTGTTTTAAGTGATCTATTCTCTTTTTCTCATCTCTTCTTTCTCATTCAAGTGCAAGAGAAGAACATTCGTATTCGCCAAGAAACGAATTGTTATCTAGTGATCTCTCCTCTCTTCTTCTAAGTACCAAATCTCTATTGTAATTATCTTATGTGTTTGTGTGATTCAGATAGTGTGTAAATCCGATCGTGTAGATCTAGTGATTGTGTATTGATTGTGAAGTGGTAGATTGGTTCTAGCTGAGATTAGGACTCGACATTTAGCTTAGTGTCGGAAAACAACGTAAGCGACGTGTAAACGGTTTTCTCCGCCTAAAGGGAGCTTGTTGACATTGTGAAATCTCGAGTAGGATACTCGGGGAGTGGAGTAGGACGAAGAGGTGCTTCGTAGCCGAACCACTATAAAATCTTGGCGTCTTGGTTTAATTGTTTCTTTCCTTATCTCTTCATATTATTGCCATTGTTATTTAGCTTTAGTTTAGATTGTTATATTGTTTGTTCATATTGTGAATTGGTTAAACATACAACTCGAATCTAAATATTTTGAAAGCAAACTTTTAAAACGTAAACGAACTTGTAAACTATTCAACCCCCTTTCTAGTTACCACATAATCAGTTATAGTCGTTGTTTATATCTATTACGAATTGTTTTATTTTAAGGAAAACCTTGTTGGGAATACCCAAAACTCGTTGAAAGTATCCAAAACTGGCGGTAAATGCCAATGCGATTAATCAAAGATTAATCCCGCCTATACTAATTACAAGCTAAAAGGGGATCGGCCGCCCGACTACCGATTCACTATTTTTGCAACCTTTGGAAAATACAAAGACAAAACCCTAAGTGCTAAACAATAAAACTAAAGGGCTCAAATTAGTATGGATCGAGCATATTGACCTTATTAGCTAACAACACTTGAAAATTAAATGAAAAGAGAAAAAAAGGAAGACATGAAAAACCTAGTCTCGAGTTTTGTGTTTTAAATAATAATTAAAAAGACAAAGATATTAAGCAAATAAGGCTTAAAATCAGCTTCTTGCTAAGGGCCTGTTTGGTTTGTGTGTGGGTTTAGGATTAGAATTTGGATTTGGATTTAAATTTGGTTTAGGATTTGATATTGGAGAGAGAAAATAATATTTAAAAATATATTATAAATTAAAATATAAAAATAAATTAAAATATATCATATAAAAAAAGAATTAATGAGAGGATGAGATTTAAACTGGTCCACATAAATAGAACCATGTCAGAAAACCAAGGCTCCCACCCTGGAATTCTAGATGCCAATATATTTGGATACAAGTTGTTTGAAAATGTATACATTATTGTCGAAAGACTAACACGTTAGAAATTGTGTGTGGGTCTAATCTGTGGACTAGTTTATTGTTTATTATGATCAAAGGAGGTATTATTGATATCTTTGTTGTAAATATAACGAACAAGAATACAAGAATAAGAGAAGAATGAGGAGAAGGGAGAATTCTTATTCAGTTATCTCAATCCAAGAGGTTATAAGTATCAAGTATTTATAGGGAAGATAAATACATGTAAACCTTAACTGGCCGGTTAAGATAATGGTGAATATACATAAGCCTATTAGTATTATTTTACAACACTCCTCCTTGGATAATCATCGTTTATCATACGGTATATACTGCCTCATTAAAACCTTATCAAGAAAAACCCAATGAGATAAAAACTTGATGAAGGAAAAGAGTGCAGTGCGCATAATGCTCCTCCTCAATTTAATGTATATATTTCAAGCATCGAATGCTAATATTCTGAACGAGTTGCTCAAATATTTTTGTTGACAACAACTTTGTAATGAAGTCCACCAAATTGTTGATGTTAACAAGAAGTCCTGCAATAATGACAAAATATATGTGCAACTTTGTATACAATACATGTACAAATATTAAAAGAGAAAAATACACTCTCATGACGCATATTAATTGCAAAATTAACATTAAAACCTCAATTGCACTTATGTATGGTACTTGAGGACCAATCATTCCTTAGAGACATGTGCAAAAACAATTTATAATATGCGTTTAAAATGATTTTGATCCATATAAGGATTCATTCAATTTGATCAAATAAAGTTGTTGAGAACTTTATTAATTGTTTCTAGAAGTTGGAGTTGTGAGTCGTGCTTGAGGCATTACATATCCTTCATGGAATATGAGGGCTCTAATAACCCCATTTTAGGGAAAAATAAAAACTTCTATATAGCTTATCTCATAAAATATCGATAAGATATTTAAATCCGCGAGACAATACGCCTCTTAATAATCAACTTATTGTTTTTGTGAATTTATTTATTTCACAATTCAAGTATTTAGAGCGTATAACTTTAGAGCTCTTATTTTGATTTCACACAAAAAACTGATGTATATCCAATAGCTTTTACACATTGACGTGTATGAACTTTACGTTCCAATACTTTTAGTATTTGCCCAAGATACTAAGTCCTTTTTTATGTTGGGCCAATGATATCATTGAGCTCACATTTTGGATATGAATTGATTTATGATACTCATCATGCATAATAGCATGGAATATATTATATGTAGACAAATTTATCGACGTCGTTTTGTTTCTTATTCCATTCCATATAATTCAAGACAAGATAAAATTTATTGAGATCTCATTAGCTATCTGAGGTTCTTTAGTGTAACACCCCCAAATCTTGGTAGCAGCAGAATGTTGAATATCCGAGGGCGTTACTTCATAGATCAATAGCACAAGATATGAGAACGACCACTAAACGTGTCGTTTAAAAAAAAGATACATTGGATTTAACAAAATACTTGTTCATTACATAAGCTCGTGGATTCAAATTTGTTTGACAACATAAGTAAAGATTTCGGTTTATAACAAATGTCCCAAAATGTAATACGCCCCAAATCTTTAATATTGACTCTCCACAGAGTGACCCCCAATGTATCTTGGCACCTCGTGCCCTATTGACCTGAGAAAAACATGCTTAAAACGTCAACATAAAGTTGGTGAATTCATAGGTTTATGTAGGTAAATTGTAGGACCACAAGATTTCCAAGTATATGAACAGCAACAAATGCAAACATCATAAAAAGTAATTATGTTTTCCTAAGCTCATGACACTGAAGCTCGACATGTATGAATGCAATAAATTGCCAACATTGCCCGTGAATGATGTGTAAACCACGCCCCGACCTACCAACGGCCCCCCTCCAACCCCACCGTCCCACCCCCCCCCCCCCCTCCCCCTACCCGCTACCCCCCCCCCCCCTCTCTCCCACCCCTCTTTCCCACCCCCATCCGCCCCAACCAACAAAAACATCCCAAATCCGACATGGTTTATGTTTGTTGTCGACAAACCGACACAGTGAGCCTACATCACCAAATGGGGGATGTCAAACCTAAATAGATCTATTATTAAACATCGCAGCTCGCATATAGCAATTACAGTCATGATAAAAGTTCTTCAGTGGGTTATCGCTACTTAGGCAAACACTATTCATAGTATAAAAAAGTACACAAGCGTCCAATTAAGTAAAACAAAGGCATGTTTCTCACCCAAAGATGTAAATCATTTAAATATTCGTAAAACATGGGGCTATGAACTCACCTTGGTGAATAGTCCTCTGAAAATGATAAATATATACCGAGATGCAATGAACACAACGCAAAATACCTAAGCAAATACGGCCAGTCTTAGTCTACAAGTTTAGGCTAACGACTCAATGCATAAACTATAATAAATTGCTAGTTTATATATACTGTTATCACTTGTGTGGTGGTGCACCTGTTTATTGTATTTGAATTCACTTGATGGCTCTTGGGAAGGTATACGATCACACACGTTTCTAGTATACGTATAATCATTATTAATAAATATTCATATTTATTAAGTCGTGGTTTAACTTGTATAATATCCGAATATAACTCGTCCGATATGTTAAGTGTTGATAAAATCATTTTCGTTCATGAAATACCCTTAGGTTTTCTATATTTACAAAAACAGTCCCTATGTTTATGAAAATATAGTATTTACACTTTAAACCCTTAGGTTTCCAAAGTTACACTTTTAGTCCTTCAACTTTTCAATAATTACACTTTAAGTACTTATATATTGCAAACAACCCCTTAAGTTTCAGAAATGTCAAAATAGCCCTTAGACTTTATAGGAAAACAGTTTTGACAGTTTTAACCCTTAACTTTACAAAGTTACACCTTTAGTCCCTTAACTTGTTAAAAATCAACATTTAAGTCCGATTAAGTACTAGCATTTGGCATTTGGGTTTTTTAATGACCCCAATAAGTCAAATAAGCTTGGTCCAGCCTTATAAATAAGCTCGGATGAGCTTATTTTGGCTTGTTGGGCCTTATTGGACTCGTTAAGGTCCAATAAGAAATTCAAAGGTCCAATTGGGTTTTCAAAGGCACATAAGCCCTTATTAAGTCAAGGAGAAAAACTACAATTTTGGTCACAATCTATACAGGTATAACACATTGGTCCATTTTTTTAAAAAATTGCGGTTTAAGCAAAACCCGAGTATCCAATTCACATTGATTTCCAAATCTAACATTTTCGATAAATCTGATTTTGGCTCAAATGTGAAATGGATACTCGGGGTTTTGGCTCAAATGTGAACAAAAATTGTTAGATTATTTAGCTCAAATGATAAATGGATACCGGTTTTGGCTTAAACCCCAAATTTTTTAAAAAAATGGACCAAAAGTGTATAACCCTGTAAAGAAAGTGGACGCAAAATTGTAGTTTTTTTCACTCTTAAGTCTATTTAAACTTACTTAAATTGTTTAATCTGAAGAAATAAGCTCGGGTGCGCCTTATTTGAGCTTTTTCGAGCTCATTGGGCTCGTTAGCCCAACAATCTTAACCCGAATGTTTGTAAAGGTCCATTATGGTTTCAATATAGGATCAAATCTTATTTTCTTAACTCAATAAGCACTCATGAAATCTGATTAAGCTGTTTTTACTTCGTGGCTTATTTAATAAGCCGATAAGCCTCGGAAATGGTTCATTGGAACCGATAACGATCCCATTAGGCTTTAAGGGTTATTTGGCTTGATACAATAATGTCAATAATATTTGTAAGGTTATATTATAAGCCTTAAAATTTATTAAGCACACAAATAAGCTGTCAAAGCATATTTTTGTGGTTAAAACAATGATTTCGTGGGGTCACGGAAATGGGCAAATGAGCCTGAAATAGGTTTGTTTCGTCTTGTCATGAAACATAGGGTCCATATACGCCCTAATAAGCACTTAGGCTATTGAATAAGAACTAAGAGCTATTCCAAATCGAAGGCCCCACAGCAAGGTCTGTTAGGCATGTTTAGTAATAATGGCCCCATACTGGCCCGCTAAGGCTTCCTAAGGCATATTGTTAAGTTCCAAAAAGTTTTTACGAATTATAATAAACCCTCGATAAGCTTAAATGAGCTTATTTATAAGCCATGGGCCTCTACCCATGGACTGTTGGGCCTGTTGGGCCTAAACGCGAGCGTATTTTAGTTTTAACGAGACTCCAATGGTCCGTTAATCTCTCTAGTGCTTTCCTAAGCTTCGATATTATTCTAATCACCAACGTAAGCTTATTTAGCCAGTATAGAGGTCGCGGTTGTCCCATGCAACCATTTAAATGAGTCACGTACTCCTTCCCAAGCCCTAGTATCGTGTTTACACAAAAGGTTTACGTATAGTTTTTGAGGAAATCGTGTATATGACTTAGTGTTCACGTCGGTTCCCAAGTTTTCATTTTTAAATGAATATACCTAAGCCTTAGCTTGTTGTTAAATTAATTGTATGTGTTCCTTTATATTTTAACACCATACAAGGTCGTATAGACACATAAACATTGCGTGTAACATGTATGTTGTACTTATTTTGCCAAAGCTCATGTTAGCTTATTATTTACTAGTTAGCGTGACATAATGACTAGTAAATAAAAGAAAACAAATAAAGTATGAAGTTTATAGTTTGAACACGACTTATAATGAGTCCTAAGGTTTTGTTTCGAGTGTATGCGAGTATTGTGGCAACCTACGTGCGAAATACACGATCAACAACTAAACCCTAAGCTTCAAAGCTTTGTAACACTCAACCTTAGCGCGTGTATTCCTTGTGAACTTGTATGAAAAGCCTTAGTGTTGTGCGTTGGTTCGAAGGAAAGTAAGAAGGTGTTTATTTGCGTTTTATAACCCGAGACAAGAGAGAACTAGTATTGTTTTTCTTGTTTGAGTGTTTGTGAGTTGTAAGAGTGTTAAATGGTAAGTATAGATGAGTATTTATAGGCAAGAATACTAGTTACATATTCCTACCCCAAACAAACCAAAACCGGCCCTAACTAGATGGTATTATTGTATACTAGTTAGCCTCACATTATTTCTATGATAAACACTTAAGTACATTTCTTAAGTACATGAACTAAGACAAGATTTAGAAAAATCTTAAGGTTTGTGTATGTACATGCATGTTGCCTGGTATCCAAGAGAAAAGAGAGCAAAATGGTTATTAACCATTATGTATTTGCTTAATCTAGGGACATGTTGTACAAGGTTTAATTACATAGGATTTGTACATGTACTTAAGGATCATTAGAAGATTTCTAGGTGCTTTTGTTTCTCCATAACCAGCCCTAGTGGGTATTAACACAAGATTTTATTAAATTTTGTGTTTAAGGTTTTAAAAGTGGGTATTGTGTTTGAGTTTAGGTTAGACTAGGTATTTCCGGGGTGTAGTCTAAATATAATCTTATTGCAAACGAAGCCTTTTACGTGGACCAATAAAAATAAAATACGCAAAGTTAATAATTATCTTCTTAATAATTATATAACACTTGTTTGACGTAAACCTTAATTTATTTGGTGACCGTTTACGTTAAATGATTATTCTTAGTCTACGCGATTTAGCTTAAAAGTTACATTAAAAGTAAACGCGTATCGTACCAAAATAAATAGTGACGAATAATAGGAGTCCTAAAATGACCTGAAATTGAGAAATGTTACAGTCTCCACCCATTAAAAGAGCTTTGTCCTCAAAGCTTAAGACCTTGTAGTGGATGACGAAGCCCGGTTTGTGAAAAGCTGATGTTTAATATTTGTTTTAACGAATCTTCGCGTTCCCAGGTGAATTCAGGACCTCTCCTAGAGTTCCAGCAAACCTTAACCAGTGGTATCCGGCTTCGCTTTAATTGTTTGATCTCACGTTCCATGATTTCAACGGGCTCTTCCACAAACTGGAGCTTATCATCAACATGAATTCCTTCTAACGGCATGACTAATGGTTCGTCAGCGTAACATTTCTTCAGATTAGACACATGGAAAGTATGGTGAACTCTGCTCAACTCTTGAGGAAGTTCCAGCCTGTAGGCAACTTTCCCAACTTTGGTTAACCCCTTGAAAGGTCTGACATATCTCAGGTTTAACTTACCCCGGTTACCGAATCGTACAACCTCTTTCCAAGGTGAGACCTTGAGCATAACCCTATCTCCAACTTCGAACTCCATTGGCTTTCACTTCAAATCAGCGTAGCTCTTTTGTCGGTCCCGAGTAGCTTGAATTCTCTGCTTGATCAGGAATATCTTATCCATGTTTCTTGGATCAATTTCGGGCCAGTCAGTTGAGCTTCTCCAACTTCAGCCCAGCACACAGGTGATCAACATTTTCGGCCATAAAGTGCCTCATAAGGTGTGGCCTTTATTCTAGCATGATAACTGTTGTTATATGAAAACTCGGCTAATGGCAAATGCTTGACCCATCCTTTGCCAAAATCGATCACGCAAGCACGTATTCATGTACCTCGAAGTTTGGATTGTTCTTCTCGCTCTAGCCGTCGGCTTCTGGAATGATACGCAGTGCTCATACATATATCTGTTACCCAAAGCATTACTAAAATGATCTCACCAGAAGATTTTTTTTTTTGATGTAATCACCCATCACGAATCACAGATGATTAAAACATATATTCATTGTCTAGCTACAAATCTTGTTCAGGTACAAACCTTGGCCAACTGTCTAATGATCATTCCTCCCTTATTTTGCAATAGAGTGATCATATTTTGTAAGTCGATCCACAATCACCCAGATGGTGTCAAAACCGTGTGACTCAACAATGGAAGCTTGTGATAAAAACCATCATGATATTATCCTCACTTCCACACGTGATTTGCTGGTTGTACTAATAGGTCCTCGATGGCCTCTAGTGTTCGTCTTGACCTTTCTCTCTTTCTCGGACCATGTCAAGCACTTGCTAACATAGGTGGCGATGTCGGCCTTCATGTTTGGCCACCAATATAGCTTCTTCATGTCTTGGTACATCTTTTCAGAACCAAGATGGATAGAGTATTTTAAATTGTGGGATTTGTGCATAATCACGTATCTTAAGTCTCCATAGCAAGGTAACCAACTCCTGCCGTGTAAACATAAAGTTCCGTCGGCGCGTGGTTCCAACTTTTCCTTAGGTATATCCTTTCTGATCATACCGCCTACATCTTCATTCACAAGATTTTCTAGTTTCTGGGCTTCGATCTGAGCTTCTAGTATTCGTTTAGGAAGATCCAAGCCAATAGTCATAACTAAGGCTCGAACCCGCAATGGCTTAATCCGTTCTTTACGGCTCAGCGCATCTGCCACTACGTTTGCCTTCCCCGGGTGATAATAAATGTCACAATCGTAATCACTCAACAATTCCAGCCAACGATGTTGCCTCATGTTAAGCTCCTTTTTTGATTCGAGGATGTGTAGGTAAACTTTTTATTGTCGGTTAACATTGTGCCAATTTGGTTCCCATATAGGTCATGTATCATCTCTTTAGGAGCAAACACTACCAATCCAAGTTCTAAATCGTGAGTGGTGTAGTTCTTCTTATGAATTTTTAGTTGTCGAGAGGCATAGGCAATCACCTTCTCTCTCTGCATCAATACAACACCTAAACCCTTGTGTGACGCATCACAGTATACCACAAAGTCTTTGCTTCCTTTAGGTAAAGCCAGAATTGGCGCACTGCATAACTTCTGCTTTATTAGCCAAAAAGCATTTTCTTCCTTTTCACCCCAATCAAATTTGATTCCTTTATGAGTAAGCTTTGTCATTGATTTAGCAATCTTTGAAAATCCTTCGATGAACCTTCGATAGTAACCAGCAAGACCTAAAAATTGGCGGATCTCTATCGGTGTCTTAGGAGATGCCTAATCTTTGATAGATTCGATCTTGGCTGGATCCACATGGATACCTCTGCTATCAATGACGTGACCGAGAAATTGTACTTTCAAAATCCAAAATTTACACTTTGAAAACTTGGCATATAACTTCTCTTTCTTAAGCAATTCTAAAATTGCCTTAAGATGTTCTTCGTGCTCTTTCTTGTCCTTTGAATAAATAAGTATATCATCGATGAAGACGATTACAAACTTATCCAAGTAAGGCTTGCATACTCGGTTCATGAGGTCCATGAATACCGCAGGTGCGTTTGTTAGTCTGAAGGGCATAACCTGAAACTCGTAATGACCATACCGAGTTCAGAATGCCGTCTTTGGAATGTCTTGCTCTCATACTCTAAGCTGGTGATAACCCGATCTCAAATCTATCTTCGAATAAATACTAAATCCCTAGAGTTGATCAAATAAATCGTCGATCTTTAGGAGTGGATAACGATTCTTCACTGTCAGCTTATTTAACTCACGGTAGTCAATGCACATCCTGAATGACCTATCTTTCTTTTGACGAACAAGACGGGGGCTCCCCAAGGCGAGGAACTAGGTCTTATGAAGCCCTTGTCAGAAAGCTCTTGCAGTTGTTCCGACAATTCCTTCATTTCGGATGGAGCCAATCGATACGGTGCTCGAGCTACGGGCGCGGCTCCTGGAATTAAGTCGATCTGGAATTCCACTGGTCGAGCTGGAGGAAGACCCGACAAGTCCTCGGGAAACACTTCAGGAAAATCTCGGACGATTGGTACGTCCTTAAGTTTCTTTCCTTCCGACTTGTCCTCCTCTTTCTTGGCGGATATCTGTGCCAAAAAGATCTGACATCCTTTTGCCATGTACTCTTGAGCCTTTGAACATGAGATAATGGTCAACCGAGATTCTCTCCCGTTGTTACTTTCGTTACCATGAAAAATCAAAGTTTCATTCCCATAGGGAATTTGAACAAGTTTCTCATCACATACGATCACGGCGTGATACTTTCTTAACCAATCCATGCCGATTATAATGTCGAAACTTCCCAGTTCTACGGGCATTAGATCTATGTTGAACGGATGGTTTAAGAAATTTAAAGTACAACCTCGTATAATAGTGTCTATCCCGACTAGTTTCCCATCTGCTAGTTCGACATCATAACTATTTTCTAATGGAGTTGGGGCGATGTTAATCAGGGAACTAAATGCAGTAGATATAAAGCTTCTATCGGCACCAGTGTCGAATAAGATAGATGCATAGTGGTTGTTTAAGAGGAACGTACCCGTGACGACATTAGAGTCAGGGTCCCTCGATGCATTCCCTTTCTTCTCTGCATTCCTAACTACATACACCCAGCCTTGTGCACTCCTATTTCCTCCATCCTTATTCTTCAACTTTGGACAATCTCTCTTGAAATGGTCGCTGTAGCACCACGATTGCAAAACAACCATTCCCCCCTTGGGAATTTGCCCATTGCCTTCTGAGTATTATCAACATTTGTGTTGCCAGAACTCCTGCAGTCACAGGCAAAGTGCCCTACCTTGTTGCACTTGTTGGCAACATTCTTGAGTCCACGGCAATTGTGGTGAAAATGGTACTTGGTGCACTTGGGAAAATTTCCCCCATACGGCTTCTTTTCACCCGTCCCCATATTGTAGACCTTGGCGACATTCTGCCTCTTGAAGGGTTGTTGTTGGTGACCATGGTTGTTTCTGGATGAATCATCAGCCTTCCTTTTGTTGTCAGGCTACCTTTTCGCGTAGGTGCGGAGTTTCTGATCCATCAAGTCGTTGGCCAACTCAATAGTCTCATCCAACGTCTTGGGTCTGGCAGACTTGACATTCCCATAAATGTTGTCAGGAAGTCCACTGATGTACTTGTCAACCTTTTCAGTTTCATTAGCCACAAACTTGGTACATATTAGGGTTAGCTCTTGGAAACGTTCAGTGTATATTGGAACATCATTCCCTTTGACCTTTAGGTTCCACAACTAAATTTCTAGTTTCTTGATTTCACCCTGCGGACAATACTTATCTGTTATCTTCTTCTTGAGTACTTCCCAAGTCATTGAATATGCTTCAGGACCTAAGGTTCTTATCTGACCATTCCACCAAGTCAAGGCAGCCCCTAACAGAGTGCAAGTGGCAAACTTAACATGATTTTCAATAGCACAACCATTGATATTGAAGACCGATTCCATCTTTTCGATCCATCGAGTTAAACCAACCACGCCTTCCGTTCCTTTGAAATTCAAAGGTTGACACTTCATGAAGTCAGCGTAGAAACAAGGGCGTGCAGTTTGCACATTCCTTCGGTCATCCCCGTGCGAACTGTGGCTTGCGTCTCCATTGGTGGAGTTTCACTGAAGAGCTTGATCAATCATAGCTTGGACGGATTCTGGAGTCATGTTGTTTGGGTTGGTGTTGCTAGTAGGGGTATTCTGTCCTCGTCTGGTCGTAGGTGCCTTGATTTGTCTAGATCACAAAAGACAAAACGTGAGGTTATAATCATGATAGAATATAGTAATGATTTACAGATGAGATGACAACACAAGAGAGGTATATAGTACAACATAACATATCTATTTCATTTATAACTTAGAAAATTTTACATGAAATAGTTGTTGGTACACAAAACACAATACAAAAGATCTAAGGCTATGCTAGCGAGGAAAACCCCTAATACTTAACATGCCTGTACAACGACCTAGCAAGACAAAATAACATAAACCACTATATGTGACTTTCAGCATCCCCAGAAGCATCCTAGTGATCTGGAATCCTAGCATCTGGTCCTGGCTGTCTAGCTCTCCTTTGCTGCTCTCGATGTGCTAACAACTCGACATGCATGTCACTCATCTCTCCCCTCATGTATCTCATCACTCGGAGAGTCTCTGCCATCTGTGCCTGGCGCCTACGGTCAGACTCTCGAAGCGCTGCCATCTTAACCTGCTGCATCTGAAAACGAGTCTCATAAACTTGGTGTTGTGTCTAAATGAGAGTACTCTGCAGCTGTAGCTGTGCCTGATGTCCCTGGATATGGGTCTCGTGTGCATACACATGATCACGGTGGGTCTGAAGCTCCTGATGGGTTGCCTGACTCAATCCTATCTAGTGAGCCTAAGCCTCTCGGGAAGCATAGGCCTCCTCCTCCACAATCCATACTGTCTCTTGGAGAGTCATCCTATCCCCCATAAGTAAGTCAATCCGCTGTGAGTCCATAGCGACTCACTGTGATATACGAGTCCTACCATCCTGAGCATCCTCTAATAAAGCATACAAGTCCTGTGTATCACGCTCATGGAGCTCAGTAAGCTCTGTAACCCTAGTATTGACCTCTCCCACGGTCATAGGTGCTATCTCAGGGACTGCCTCTGCCGGATCTACCCAAGTATCCCTAATACCATACCCAACCTCATCAATCCCTTGTCGTCTCGCTTCAGCATCCACAGTGCTGACAAACCCATAATCTATCCCTCGACCTCTGATAGGTCTAGCAGTAGAACTCTCCCCGATCTCATACCTAGGGACTAGAGTAGACAAACACAACCTCTTACGAGGTGGCAGCTCGGACTCGGGAACATCATCCCTACGGTCAACAGGTGGTGGTATGTATAGAGATGGTGGTAGTGGTGGTAGTGGAGGTGATGGTAATGCGGCAGTAACTGCATCAATAAGGGCCTGAGTGGATGCTATCCTGAGTGGTCCTGATTTGGGTTGGACACACAGATGATGGTATAATGGCGATAGCACAGGTTGGTGGTGATGAATGTGTAGTGGGGCCGTGCACCTAGCAAGGTTTCTCCCTGCAGAGGGTGTTGATAGTGAGAATAGTGGTGATGGTGATGAGTAGTCATGGTGCTAGGAATCTCTCAACCTTTCTGCACTCTGGTGGGAAGGGGTATGGAAGCCAAAAAGCCGGAACTGGGAACCTAGCTCCAGTATTAGAAATGTCGGTGGAGGGTGGTGGTATAACAGGCTCTGTTCCCTTAGGTGGGGACACAGGCTCAATAGTAGGTACAACAACAGCGGAGTCGGCCGGAGCTGGGTGCTCCTCCTCCTCGTCCTCATCCTCATCATCGGCGTCATCCCCAGATGAATCGCCGTCATCATCATCTCCATCATCTCCCCCGTCCATGGGATAGTCAACTGGACCATCCTCTGTCTCATCATCCTCATACTCCTCTGGATCCTCCTCGGGATCCGACTCAGCAACATACCCTGGTGACTCAGTAGTGGGTGAATCAACAGGAGGTAATGGCTGCTCCTCAGCTGGGAACATATGCTCATCCTCCAATTGTATATACTCAGGGTACATAGGCTCTAGCACGTAGTCAGGATCTTGTGCCTGTATGAACATGGGCTCACGCTCATCCTCGTCTTATGGAACTGGCGGTGTTTGTGGCTCCTCTGGGTCTGGTATGTAATCCGGTGATGGTGGGGCTACCGGCTGCATCGGGAGTCCATCGTATCCGTATACAATGAATCGTGGAGAACCTCCGTCAGATATCTCCTCATCGGCTCCCCAGAAGACTGCCTGGCTCAGAATCGGTATAGACGGAAGTGTAGGTAACCGCAGATGATATAGAAGACATGACTGCTGCAAAAAGCAAAAATAACTTATATAAGTATTACTTATAGGGTTTTTGGCTTTAAATAGCCACGTACTTTTCCAAATATACCCATATGGTACGTGTACTAAATTTATTATCCATATGGTACATGAACTTTACATTTCGTGTCAATATGGTACATTTATTACCGGCTACTTGTAAAACCGGTTACTTTTTAGGAAATTTTTTTTTTAACTTTTTAAATATTTTTTTTTCATTATTTCGAAAAAAGTAATTTTTTTTACAAAATTAAAAAAAATCGCACTTTTTTAGAACTTAATTTTGTAAACAAATTTACTTTTTTTTTGTACTTTTTAAATTTAAAAAATATTTTTTTTACATTATTATTCGTAAAAAATTTAATTTTTTTACAACTTTTTTTAAACAAAATTGTACTTTTTAAAATCTTAATTAATTTTTTTTTTAAATAATCGAATTTTTTTTCTTACGGAATTATTTTTAAAGTTAAGAAAATTTTAAAAAATTAAAACATTTTTACCGTTTTCTTCGAAAAAATAAAAACATTTTTTTAAAAATTTTAAAAGTTAAAACAGTTTTTTAAAGTTAAGAAAAATCTAAAATATAAAAAAAACTAAACGTTTTCCTTTGAAAAAAATAAAAAAATTCAAAAAATTTTTAACGATTTTATACAATTTTACGTTTTAAAAAGTACGAAATATTTTTTTAAAGTTTTGCAAAAAAATTCTAAATTTAATACACGTACCATATGGGTACATTTGAGAAGATGATGAATAGTGTATGCCACGTAAGCGTTTAGCCTGTTAAACAGGTGGAAAATTCAGTTTACGTACCATATTGACACGAAATGCAAAGTTCGTGTATGATATGGGCAATAAATTTAGTACACGTACCATATGGGTACATTTGAGAAAGTACGTGGCTATTTAAAGCCAAAAACCCTTACTTATAAGACTCTTATAAGAATATACGTAGTATAATTTATATACGCGTATATCAATCATGTAAACACTTAGTAAACTACTAATGCTAAAATAGTGTATGTCATGTAAGCATATATGTGCTAGATGCAAACAAGTAATGCATGTATGTCCCGTGCAAACCCCGTTTGTAAAATAAAGTGTTTGAAAATGGTTATAGTCCAGACAAAACTTTTGACCTGGTTCTCTATAACCTGGCTCTGATACCAATCTGTAACACCCCCAAATCTTGGTAGCAGCGGAGTGTTGAATATCCGAGGGCGTTACTTCATAGACTAATGAGCCCACCCCACCTAACCCCCCCCCCAACCGGCCCCCCGCCAAGCCGCATTCCCCACCCCCCCTCCGCCACCACCCACCACCCCCCGCACCCCACAGGCCCCGAACAGCCCCATCCCCTCACTCCCCCCCTCCCAGCCACCTCCCCAACCACCTTCACCCAATCCGCACACCGCCCCTCCCTGTTTAACCAGAATCCCACAGCGAAGCGCCCCACCCCCGCACAACCAGCCCCCTGGATAGCCTCACCACATAACACCCGACCACTCAACCCACGACCCACCAACCCACCCCCAACCATAGCCTACCCCCTCCCCCACAAAGGGGATATGAGAACGCCACTAAACGTGACGTTTTAAAAAAAAGATACAATTGGATTAACAAAAAACTTGTTCATACATAAGCTCGTGGCTCAAATTTGTTTGACAACATAATAAAGAATCGTTTATAACAAATATCCCAAAAATGTAATACTCCCCAAATATTTAATATTTACTCTCCATAAAGTGACCCCCAAGTATCGTTGGCACCTCTGCCCTATTGATAGAAAACAGCTTAAAACTCAACATAAAGTTGGTGAATTCATAGGTTTATGTAGGTAAATTGTAGGACCGCAAGATTTCCAAGCATATGATTAAGCAAAAAATGCAAACATCATAAAAAGTAATTACGTTTTCCTAAGCTCATGACACTGAAGCTCGATATGTATGAATGCAATAAATTGCCAACATTGCCCGTGAATGACGTTCTAACCCGCAACATCCCAAATCTGACATGGTATACGTTTGTTGTCCGACAAACCGGCACAGTGAGCGCTACTCACCCAAACGGGGATGTCAATCCCAAATAGATCTATTTATAACATTCGCGCTCGCAATCTAGCAATTGACAGTTCATGATAAAAGGGCTCAGTGGGTTATCGCTACTTAGGCAAACACGTAATCATAGTATAAAATGTACACTTGCGTCCAATTTGTAAAACAAAGCATGTTCTCACCCCAAAGATGTAAATCATTTAAATATTCGTAAAACATGGGGCTATGAACTCACCTTGGTGAATAGTCCTCTGAAAATGATAAATATATCCAAGTATAGCAATGAATCACACCGTCAAATACCTAAGCAAATACGGCCAGTCTTAGTCTACAAGTTTAGGCTAACGACTCAATGCATAAACTACAATAAATTGCTAGTTTATATATACTGTTATCACTTGTGTGGTGGTGCACCTGTTTATTGTATTTGAATTCACTTGATGGCTCTTGGGAAGGTATACGATCACACACGTTTCTAGTATACGTATAATCATTATTAATAAATATTCATATTTATTAAGTCGTGGTTTAACTTGTATAATATCCGAATATAACTCGTCCGATATGTTAAGTGTTGATAAAATCATTTTCGTTCATGAAATACCCTTAGGTTTTCTATATTTACAAAAACAGTCCCTATGTTTATGAAAATATAGTATTTACACTTTAAACCCTTAGGTTTCCAAAGTTACACTTTTAGTCCTTCAACTTTTCAATAATTACACTTTAAGTACTTATATATTTCAAACAGCCCCTTAAGTTTTAGAAATGTCAAAACAGCCCCTAGACTTTATAGGAAAATAGTTTTGACAGTTTTAACCCTCAACTTTACAAAGTTACACCTTTAGTCCCTTAACTTGTAAAAATCACATTTTAAGTCCGATTCAATGGCATTTGGCTTTTAAGGACCCCAATAAGCCTTATAAGCATGGTCAGCATATAAATAAGCTTCAATGAGCTTTATTTATGGCTTGTTGGGCCTTATTGACTCGTTAAGGCCCAATAAAAATCCCAAGGTCCAATTAGGTTTTCACAGGCCACATAAGCCCTTATTAAGTTATTTAAACTTTACTTTAAAATTGTTAAAGCTAAAAATATGCTTGGGTGAAGCTTATTTGAGCTTTTCGAGCTCATTGGGCTCGTTAGCCCAACAATCTTAACCCGAATGTTTGTAAAGGTCCATTATGGTTTCAATATAGACTAATCATAATTTCCTAACTAAAATAAGCAACGCATGAAACTGATTAAGCTATATTTTACTTAGTGGCTTACTTCATAAGCCGATAAGTCCCTCGGAAATAGGCTTTTGGACTCGATACGAGTCCATTAGATTTATTAAGGGATTCGACTTGATTCATTAAGGTCCAATAATTTTTCTAGGTTTTTTATAAGCCTTATAAGTTGCTTAAGCTCACAAATAATCTGTCTAAGCTTATTTGTGGCTTATGAGCTTTGTGGGTTACGGAAATGGGTTAATGAGCCCGATATAGGTTCGTTTTGTTCTTTCAGGATACATGGGGTCCATATAAGCCCTATAAACACTTAGGATTTAGAATAACACTTAGAGCTTATTACAAAATTGTTGGTGCCCCACTGCAAGGGACTGTTGGGCCTTTGTAGGGTTAAATGGGGCCCATTCGTGGCCCGCTAAACTTCCTATGCATATTGTTTTATTCCAAAGAGTTTTAATAATTTATAAACCTGAGTAAGCTCAAATGAGCTTATTTATATGCCATGGGCCTCTACCCATGAACTGTTGGGCCTGTTGGGCCCAAACGCGGGCTGTTTTGGTTTTAACGAGACTCCAATGGTTCGTTAACCTCTCTAGTGCTTTCCTAAGCTTCGATATTATTCTAATCATCCAACGTAAGCCATATTTATCAGAAAAAGGTTAAAAAAAAAAATAGAGGTCGGGTTGTCCCCAAGGATCCCATTTAAATGGGTCACGTACTCCTTTCCAAGCCATAGTATCATGTTTACACAAAAGGTTTACGTATAGTTTTTGAGGAAATCGTGTATATGACTTAGTGTTCACGTCGGTTCCCAAGTTTTCATTTTTAAATGAATACACCTAAGCCTTAGCTTGTTGTTAAATTACTTGTACGTGTTCCTTTATATTTTAACACCACACAATGTTTTAATAAAACGCCTAAACATTGCGTGTACATGTATTTGTTACTTATTTTGCTAAGCTCACGTTAAGCTTATTATTTACATTTTAAGCGTGACATAATGAACTATAAATAAAAGAAAACAAATATAGTTATGAATGTATAGTTTGAACGCGACTTCAATGAGACCTAAGGATTTAATGTTTCGAGTGTAAGCAGTAATGATGCACCCTCTGCGAAAAACACTGATCAACAACCAAACCCTAAGCTTTACAGTCTTAGTAACACCCAACCTTAGTCTGTGTATTCCTTGTGAACTTGAATGGGAAAAAAAGCCTTAGTGTTGTACGGTTGGTTCGAAGGAAAGTAAGAAGGTGTTTGTTTGCGTTTTATAACCCGAGACAAGAGAGAACTAGTATTGTTTTTCTTGTTTGAGTGTTTGTGAGTTGTAAAAGTGTTAAATGGTAAGTATGGATGAGTATTTATAGGTAAGAATACTAGTTACATATTCCTAGCCCCAAACAAACCAAAACCAGCCCTAACTAGATGGTTTTGTGGATTCTAGTTAGCCTCACAAATTGTTATTTGTTAAACCACATAGGAACATTTCTTAATTACATGATCTAAGTACAAGATTTACCAAGATTTAGCAAAATCTTAAGGTTTGTGTATGTACATGCATGTTGCCGGGTATCCAAGGGAGAAAAGAGAGCAAAATGGTTATTAACCATTGTGTATTTGCTTAATCTAGGGACATGTTGTACAAGGTTTAATTACATAGGATTTGTACATGTACTTAAGGATCATTAAAGATATTCTAGTGCTTTTATTCCCCATAACCGGTCCCTAGTGTAACACAAGATTAATTTAATAATATTTGTGTTTAAGGTTTAAAAGTGGTTATTGGTTTGAGTATAGGTAAGTCTAGGTATTTCCGGGGTGTGACTAAATGTATTTTATTGCGAAACGTAAGCCTTTTACGTGACTAATAAAAAATAAAATACGCAAAGTATCTTTTTATGTTGGCCAATCATTTCATTGAGCGCACATTTGGATATTAATTGATTTATGATCCTCATCATGCAATATATTATATGTAGACAAATTTATCGACGCCGTTTTCTCTCCAATTCCATTCCATATAATTCAAAACAAGATAGAATTTATTGAGATCTCATTAGCTATTTGAGGTTCTTTGGAAGTGTCTCTTTGTGAGACTATTATGGGGTCTTTTATACCTCGAATAACCATCTTGTTTTCATGCTCTATATTTTTCATCAAGGATTTTATTTGGAATCGATTTGTCTACCATGCTTGAGGCATGTCATAATAAAATAGTGTCCTTAAGGGACAACTTATAATCAGAGCATGAGTAGCTGAAATTTAGTTTTTTGGCCAATATTTATGTATGGCTATTAGATTATCCATTGAATAATAAATTCATAAATTTATTTCGAGGATCAACAGAATATGATAATTTATTCTGAATATTCAGCTACTTCTCTCCTCCTAAAGGAATTATCCTTCTTCTATATCCCGTATATGTGCATTTAGGTGGAGTAATTTGCACAAAAAATAATCTGAAATAGGATATGTTTGGTTTATAACCAAAACCAATTATAAAAGGGAGGATTTATAATAACATATTGGCATGATGCTAATTTTGTTGTTGTGTATATTATAATATGGCCCCATACAACAACAACAAAAAGTCTCTCTCAAATATCATTGAAAATTTAGAAGTAATTCATCGGATATTGACGAGGTGTCATTTTATACACTTTTTCGGGGTCGTTTAACCCTCTAAATCGTGCATTTATGTCCAAAATAGGTACTTAATCATTCCTTTTCAGGTATTTCTCATTTGGAGGGCATTTGGAAGAATTACACGTGACTTGGGCTCATTTGGAGAAGAAACGGACAAGAATACGGACCTACACCAACATTGATCAAGAATTTCTCTATAGTGGCTGTAGACGGCGTCACAGATACAACGTGACGCCGTCACCACGAAGATCAAGACGGCATCACATGATTCAAGACGACGTCAGAGCATACGACCCAGCCCATTATCTAGAATATTCTCTTTCATGACGGCATCACGATTAAAACGCGACGCCGTCACGGCGTTTTTCCTATATATACAAACCTGAATTTAGGGTTTTAAGAGTATAACTTTAGAATAAAAAGAGGGTACGAACCCTAGTTCATTTAGCAGCTGTTAGGGACGAATTTAGGGCCTAAAAACCCTATTGTACTTCCTCCAACTCATGTTTTAATCAAGTAAGGTTTATTTAATCATTCAATATGTTTATGTGTTGTTTGATCTATCTATGCTCTTGCTTTATCTTTAATATGCTTGGCTATACCTTTTATTGTGTTTATGTATGATCGTATGAAACCTATAATATAGATCTTAGTGGTGTTGCTTCTTGTAATGGATGCGCATGTTAGGCTCTAGAAAACTAGTTTTTGTCTGTATTGCTATTGATATGTCTAGGGAAACATAATTGTGTAGAAAGGATACCATCGGGTAACAGTGTTCATACTACCTTGCCCCCTAATATGGTTGATCCACTTTTAATATATTTCACATGCACTTAGTGTACTCCTAACCATGTAATAGTCTTTATACTACCTTACGTGCGCGTTGGAAGGAAAACAAGGCCATATATAATTTGATCATTATGAACAAATCCAAAATCCTTGTAGACAAAGCCAATCAGCAGTTCCCAACCATGAGGCGAATGTAGAAAGAATACCATCGGGTAACAGTCTTCATACTACCTTGCCCCCTAATATGGTTGATCCACTTCTAATATATTTCACACGCACTTAGTGTACCCTTAGGGGCCTTGTAATAGTCTTTATACTACCTTGCTTGTGCGTTGCTCTAACGGAATGCTAAGTAGACGGCGGGTTCGTGTAATTCGTTCATGACTTAGGGAATAATTACACAGATCATCACAAGTGTGACAAGGCAACAACACTAGGAGAAGCAATATAGGGAGTAATACATGATTAGATAAACACAGTCTTTTATCTTATTGTTATCACCATTAGCGTAGATTTATATTCAGTTTAATAGCTAAAACCAAACCAATCTCTTAATTATATGATTTACTTGCTTTCTATAAAACATAAAAATACAAAAATAATTTTCCCTCAACCTTTAGAATTCTGTTAGACCGTGATCAAGCCTTCCCAACCTATTCCTCGAGTGAACGATCACAACCCCCCGAGTCTTGCCTATACTACTACAACGATTAGGTGCTCTGCCTAGGGAGTTGTAAAACTTCTTGTTGAAGTCTAACGACGACCGCATCAAGTTTTTTGGCGTCGCCGCCTTGGGAATAGTTAGGTTTTGATCATAGTTTAGTTTAGTTCTACTTGCTTGAATCCTTTCAAGTAAGATTTAATTTATGCATATTAGTTTTCTTGTAGTCTATCTTTTCTTTGTGTGTTTGTTCGTAAATTCCATTGACTATTCCATTCTTCATAATGGAGAATGCGAATCCATCATCAACCTTAAGATCCTCTCCTCAAGAACCACCTGTCACTACTCACGATAAGTTTACGGCCCGAATAAACAAGCTTTTATAAATGAGGCAAACAATTGATTCTATCCTCTTCAAAACCATGAATGAATTAACCAACCAATCTTCTGACTCCGAGATTTTCTGCCCTGAGGAAAGAATTAAGGAACTTGAATTAAGTACGCAACAAAAAAACAATTTTGTGGATGAATTATTCAAGAATAGGTTCCCTACTGAAAAAGAACTAGCTTACCATCAGGAGCTATTAGGAGAACCCAAACCCCCTTTCTTGACCCTAAAACCCAAAATTAAGAGAGGCGACCCCTGGTGTTTAAAGATTCCTTGCGTAATCGGCACCATTTACACGGGCCATGCATATATCGACCTACTTATCTCTGGTCTTACAGCATGTTCGTGGCTTACACAACAAAAAATAATGAGAAAAAATCTCTTTCAAAGCGTCGTTAGAAACCATACCCAAACGCCATATAAGTTTTGGCAACTTCTCAGTTGGAAAGAGCCTAAAACATGTGCATATATTGTATAGGGTTGCTCGTTTTTATTGTGACTTTTATCATTTTAGAAGAGTGGGCAGCATCGATTGATAGTGGGTTAGTGATGTAGTCTTGGGACAACATTTGCGCGCCATTACATTAAACTCATTTATAATGAATCTCTAGGATTAATTACGTTTTCCCAAAGGGAAGACGAGGTCGTGTTTAGAATGCCTCAAAGAACGAAAGAATTGGACTTAATATCTCCCTTTGAAAAAGTTAAGTTTAAAGCATTCTTCGTAGAGAGCTTGAAGGTTAGAAAAAAAGGGTTTAAGCATATCCTAGAATAAGTTCATGTATAAAAACTGCTTAAACCTAGGTCCAGAATACCAAGTAAATGAAAGTATGAAGGAATGGCTTATTCATGGGCATGTAAGCGTTCACGAAACAACATAAGGACATGTGACTTCGAGTCTAGATACAAGACTCGTTAATAAAGAAAAGCGCTTCTTGGGAGGCAACCCAATTTACTTTTCCCGCAATTAGAAGTGTCATGTGTGTTTTAATTCTTTATAGTTTATTTTATTATGTTTGAACTATCTTGTAATCATGCTTTGTATTGTCTTTAACCTTGTCTTAATTTCAATCAAAAGTATTTTGCAAACAATAAGTGTAGGGAAATTTATCTGGCTTTTGATCCAAATGCAAACATGTTAAATGAATTGTTTAGATTAATTCGCGTTATATGATTAAATTGTTAAATCTCAGGTTTTATGCAGCTATTTGTACAAGAATTAACTTATGGAATCAAGTGCAGGAAACTTTTCATCAAAAACAAAAATTTCATTTTCACAGACTGTGGAGACGGCGCCACGATTAACACGCGACGCCGTCACCACGTCACGTGTGACGGGGTCACACAAACCCTAATGGCGTCAAACGTCCAGGTCAAGAAAACTTAAAATTTTTAATTATTTTTGAAAATAAAACTTGCATAACATTTAAAATATGTACACTTTTGTTATAAACCTGCAAAAACCTAATGAGTTTAACAATTCTCTCATCCTATCTATCGAGTCGAACCCTAAATTCATATTGTATATTGGTAAATCGCACATTTTATGCTTGGTGTAGTTGTCTTTTTCTTTGATTACAGGTTATATTCGATGAGAAGAAGCCTGGAAATTCTAAGGAAGTTTCATTGGATGATTCTTGGAGGAAGATTTAACCAGTTATCGCATGTTTCTTCTCTATTATTGAGTAAACCAGGGGAGTACTAGTTTCTTTTCCTTGTTTTCTATTTCATTTATTCGTTTTAACGGGTACTTTTAGAGAACATTGGGGACAATGTTCAACTTCAGTGTAGGGGGAAAATAAGCCTTAGAAACTATTCTTTCATTTGCCATTTGCTTTATCCTTAAAATGATGGGTAATATATCAAAACATAACATAAGAGGTAATTTTTACCTAAATTCAAAATTGTGTATGACACATACCAACGAAAACCGAGTATTAATAGTGTCTCATAGATAGGAATTTATATGACTACCCCAAAATATGAGGTTCGCCCTTAGATCTTTAGGAATTCGGGTACCCATCGTTGGTAACCCAAGATGATTTTATCTTTACCTGGTTCAAGTTAAGGTTGAGCTGCAGGCGTGCATGTCTATTCCATCGTTACGGCCATGTATGCATTGCCTTGTCGCCTTTTCTGGAATGTTTGGTGTTAATAAAATCATATGAGTGTACCGGTAGCATATTAAATTTAGAATTTTTTGGAGTTGCATTTGAGACGATAGTAAAGTTTAGGATATGCTTGCACTAGCTACGCGTGTGTGAGTTACGATATCTATGTTTGTAAAAATGTATTGTTATTGATGGTCAACGATCATTAAATCCCTCACCTCTTGTCAGATTCTATATTAGTGAGGATACTATAAAAACGTAATTTTCATAATGTAATTATCCATCTATTATTAGATTGCAATGTAATTACTTTATTTATTATATATACACATTTTATACAGGGAATTTTTTGCTTTATCTTCATTTATGCAAAAATAACTTGCATCTCTAAAGTAAACGAGCTCACGGCACCACCACCCTACTTATGCCATTCTATCTATTGTTTATTCATGTAAAACTCCTAATATGTAATTCTATATCTATATCATTTTTACCAAGTACATATCATTTTTAACGCACCAGTCAAAAGTTATATCAAAAAGACATTTTATCCGTTTACGTTTTATATCAAAACCTAATTATATGTATGTATACATATAAAATGAATGTGCAAGCTTAAAACATGTGTTAAGTGTACAATGAAACAGATTTGAAATTTAATTTCCTCCAAGTCAATGTATAAATCATTTAAAGCTTAATGTACAAATAATCCATCGAAGCCTACGCATTCAAACTAAACTTCATTTTCTCCCAATTCATTTAATTTACTTACCACTCTTTAGTAACGTAAACACTCACATGCAAAATTTCTAAACCCTAAAACTAAACCTAATCTAACCCTAAATCGTCCTAAAAAACTATCTAAAACACTAAACCCTAAACGAAACCTAAAACCTCTATTTTCTTTTAAACTAACCTTATTCCTAAACCCTACACCTTAATCTAAACCTAATCATCAATCTTAACTTAATCTAAAAACTAAGCTATCTAAAACCTAACTAGCTCGAATTAAAAACAAAAACCCCAATCCGACCTAGATCAAAATTGAAACCCTTGTTTATTTTAACCCATTTTTAATCAAACAAAGCACCTCAAGCATCATTTGCATCACTGGCTTACAAAGCAACACCTAGCACCTCCTCACACTACAATCTATCACCATGTTACTACTTGGGCACCCAAGGTGGTTTGTGTTACT
Source organism: Tanacetum coccineum (assembly GCA_026074375.1). NCBI lineage: Eukaryota > Viridiplantae > Streptophyta > Magnoliopsida > Asterales > Asteraceae > Tanacetum > Tanacetum coccineum. The sequence continues at coordinate 3,921 of BQNB010000390.1, read as the reverse complement.
CCATTGGTTAGCCGAGCTTCACACCTTCCACCATTTATAGCTATTTTTAGCTTATAAGATCACTATATGCTCCTTAGTCATCCTCAACTGGTAGGACACTAAACTACACAAACTTGGGAACACGTCTTTTCGAAGGTGTAATATAGCGAACCCACATCACTTCAAAAATTTCATTTCACATCACTTGTTTCACCTTTAAAAACTTGATCAAGATTTGCACTTAGCAGTAGCAATAGGGAGATATAAGCCCTAAGCAACGAGAACCAAGTGGAACGAAGCTTTGAACCCATGTTAGGAGTTGAAACGAAACCACCACTTTTAACGTTTTGGAATTTGTAATTTCTTCTACATGTTAGATCAAGCATGTATTGTCTTAGAAACATCATAAGTCTATTAGATCCATTATGAACTCTTGTTTGAGCTTGAATACCTTTCAAACCATGAGTTTTTTTGGTTAAATCCCTAAAAACGACCCCGTTTTGGATTTTTAGCTAAAGAATCATCTTTTCTAAAACTTTTGTTTTACAAGAAACATTTATTTTAGGCGTATTTTCATAGATAGCTGCAAATCTTTGGATTTCAAAATATCAAAATTAAGAATTTCTGGACTTGATTGGCAATACTTAGATAGGGGTATATATTGTATCTTTCTGAAATTTATAACTAGAGGGGCTGAAAATGTTATTTTTCTAAAGTTATAACTACAAGGGGCTGTTTTGCCAAGTTCTAAAGTTAAAGGTTTAAATTATATATACTTTATATATAAAGGATTAAATTGTAACAGTTTATCAATCAAGGATTATATATTGCCATTTTGCAAAACTTAAAATATAAAATATATTTTTCTTTATAAATTTTAAAATTTTATATTAATATTATAATTTTATTAAATCGAACATTTGTCGTTATTAATAATCAATCGAAGCATTCATACAATCAATTACGGTTCTATATTTTAAGTTATTTATCACTGCAAGCTTTTGAAGAAACTTAAAATCTTATGTATCACGTTACTAGGGCAATTTCTATGAGGGGTTCCATTTGGTATTTGTTTTGACGTGGTGTTGGGTTTACGATTTAACGTGCCTGGCTCCTCAAACGATATCTACAGGCTTCGATTATGATGATAGCCCGGAACAGTGATACAATATTTCCAAAAATTAATAAATCAATAGTATTGTTAAACTTGTAACAGTTTTGAAACCTTAACAATCAAACTAAGATTGACATATTACCCAGGGTTGTGTGACCGGGCCATTACTTTCATTGATTATACTTTTGTGCCATCAATCAGATTTCCCCTGTTAAGGTGAAGTTCATTAGCATCGCTTTTAAATCTTCTAATGTTTCATCACGCGAGGGGGATAATGTATAAACATGAAACAAGTGTTTTTTTAATATATGCTATCCTGAAGCATTAATTGCCTAAGACTACTTTTGCAATAAGGACCCACTATATGAACCGATGTTAATTACTTTTGGAGTAAGCGCGAATGCAGTAATTAGATATATTTGGGACTGAACTCCCCATTGGTGTACCGTTGCATGGGTAACAACGCACTTTATTTTGAATACTATGGGGTGTATGGCAAAGTCACTCGGTTGGGGGGCAAACTATTGTGATTATTAAATTTTTCTCAAGGCCTCAGGTGTCATGAGCTTAGGGTAATAATTATGTTTTCTATAATAATTGTATCATTGCTATTATTATACTATGGGGGGTGTATAAAACGTAACCACTGTTTACTTGATAACTTGTAGAGATGAACTAATTTACTATAATCCTATGAATTCATCACATAAACAAAACATGTGTTGATTCTTTTAGAATGTTTAATCTCAGGTAATTGGAGCAACTCATGGCAGAGTGGCACGGATTTGAAGGATGGCTAATTGTTATCATTCAAATTATGATTCTAGATTTTGGGGATCTTCTTTTTGTAAAACTCTGAAGACTCCATGCATGTTAACTACTTTACAAAAATGTCTCTTTATGAGTCGTTTTCTATGATTATGACTGTTGTACTATGAAATAATACCCCAGATTAGCTTTCGCTGCTATATTTGTCAAAATGGGGGTGTTATAGATTGGCATTAGAGCCACGGTTATAGAGAACAAGGTTGAAACCTTAACTATCACTACTTTTCTTTTTCCATCCAAGAAAGTCCTCCGTGTCACTACATCTCCCAAATAGTATGTAAAGTACATAACTATTATACTATTATATAAATAACTTATGTTATTTATCGCTGGGTTGTTAACAGAGTGATGTCTTCTCCCAACCACCCTACTTCTAATATTGAGAATGCTTTTTCCTCTAACTTTCCGGACTATATCCCGGCTTCCCCGGACTATTCCCCAACTTCACCAAGAAATACTTATTCTAGCTTTTCAAATAACTCATTTGGTTTAGTTCCAATAGCTTTACCAACTCTTTCACTTTTTCATGGTGACCCCTATATGAAGGTCATGCAATCATATTATGCTAAAGAATCACCTATTCCACCGCCAACTATTGTGCCTCCATCTTCGATGCTATCTCCAATGTTTAAACCTCAATAATTCTTTCTTCTTGAGGAATTATTGCCACTTAAGAAACGAGGTCGTGACCGATCATCCTCCTCTACTTCTGTCCTACCTCAAGCATTTGAGATAGAAGAAAGCTCTCGTAAGACAAGTCTAGAACGTCACGAGGAGAAAATTGAGGAAATTTTGAATCACCTAGATGAACTCTCTCTCAATTGCATTGAACACATAGAAGACAAAATAGAAGGTCTTGGACAAGGTCGGGTCACAACAAGATTTTGACAATCTGGAAGCTGAACTCCAAAAGGCTCATGCTCAAATTGCTAAACTCCAAAGAAAGCAATTGGGAAATAACAACAAGATTTCTCTGGCTTGCTTCAGGATTGCTAATCTAGAACAAATCATCGAAGATATCCAGGTTCGTCACCAAGCAGATAAGGAAAGTCTTCTGGATGCAATCTATGAACACAAGAACAGCCAGGAAGGACCATCGGACTACTAGATTAGATACTAGTTATAGCTTTTGTTAGAACCTAGCCACGAGATGTGTGGTATAAATAACAACACTTGTCAAATTTTGACTATGTACAGTACAAAGGCAAGTTGTTCATGATATAATATAATGGTGATCCCGTTTTATATTCATCCTGTGTCCTATATTACATCTCCGTCTTCATCATTATGAATCTTACCGTGACCCCTAGAAAATAAACTAATAAGTTAGATGCTTGTTAGAATTCATATCAAATAAGTATCTATGATATCACTATTGTGACAATGTTTATTTTTGAACCTTACGCATTTTAAGGAAAGAATTGTGATATCATTCTTATTACGTGTTATCTTATGTTGATAGAATGCCTCCCAAAAGGACATCAACATCTGAAGCACCAACCATGACTCAGGATGCCATTAGGAAACTAGTTGATGACAGTGTTACCGCAGCTCTGGAAGTACAAGCTGCAACAATGGCAAATGCTGACAATACCAATAGGAACACTGGAGAAAGAGAAACTCCTGTAGCAAGAAAATGTAGCTATAAAGAGTTCATGAGCTACCAACCTATCAACTTCAAAGGTACGGAAGGCGCTGTTAGACTTATCCGCTGGTTTGAGCAAACTGAATCAGTGTTTTCCCGTAGCAATTGTACCGAAGACTGCAAGGTAAAGTTTGCTACTGATACTTTAACTGAAGAAGCTCTATCCTGGTGGAATTCTTTTGCCTAACCTATTGGGATAGAAGAAGCTTACAAGATTACCTGGGTTGAATTCAATAAGCTGTTGATAAAGAAGTACTATCCCCGAACTGAAGTCTAGAAGATGGAAGACGAATTTTACCATCTGACTGTGAAGGGGAATGATCTCAAGGCATATGTGAGAAGATTCCAGGAATTG